>JAJIZL010123685.1:0-17276 GCA_023969395.1 Amblyomma maculatum
GTCAATCAAATAAAAGCTTTATTCATTCATTCATACATTTAGATTTAGTCACCTCTTTAAGCATCTGTTTATTTACTTCCTTTTCATATCTGCTTTTCCTTGAATGCTTACTTCAGACTATCGGTCAGACCTCTACATTAAAACAAAAACACGCGCACACACACACCAAAAAGAAAACAAACTACAGTCAAAAGTTCAGCTTTCCATTCCAGTCACGATTTGTCGAACGGTGGCTCAGCTGAACCGGCTGGGCTGCACACAAAATCACTTGGGAGCTTGCGCTGTTTTAACTGGCTTTCTGCTGCTCCCTGGTCAGACTGAGGCGCACCACCAGAGCCGCGTAGGCGTATTTTTTATACTTCGGTAGGTATTGGCTTTCCGGCATAGATGAGCTAACAAGCGTTCACGTTTCACACCGGCACCACCGGTGCCATCAACCCGCCTTACAAAACACCCAATCAGTCATTTCGCTTGGCTCGGCTAACTCTGCTGTGGGGCGAGCGCTTTCCATCGCCATACGCATGAGTGTGCATACCCTTACGTGCGTCACCTTGGGCTCCATATTCTCTCTAACGTACGTACGAAGACAAAGCAACTTTGGTCGCTGCCAAGTTCTCCATGATATGGCCTGCCGCTGCCGGCACTCAGAAGCCATATATCAAGACGCTGTTCACGCTGCGTTGCTCTGACATGATAAACCCTTCTTTAATCCCGATTAATAACTTCGCGAGCGTTTGAATCAATCAATCAATCAATCAATGCACTTTTCTTTGCTAATAATTTCTGTTGTACACATTTGTGAAGAGTTTTTGGTGCCGCAATGTGAAGTTTAAAGAGTGGTTTAATACTGGACTGGATATATTCCGCTGCCGTACTGAGCGTTTAGTGAGTACTGAAAATTCTACCTGCACTTTTATAACAAGATTAGTCTGACCTTTGTTTTTGTTTGCCGTGTACATTGAGCCAAACTTTTCTTGCGGTTTAGCGATATCTAACAATTTCCCTAAGCTAAGGCGCTGGTGGAGTAGCTTCGTCGTTACTTTACCAATTGCCATTTTGTTTCCGCCTTATTTGCAGTCATTGTGCGTGAGCGTCAGCCGTGTACTCCACCAAACCTATCCGAATTTGCGTTACGGTCTCTTGTCTAATTTTTGTTTATTATCTCTCTCGCTCTCCTTGATTGCGTAGTGGCACTAAGCTGAGAATACCCAGGAATCGTACTGACATAAGTGGAATAAAATACTTCGGGTGCCTCACCATTCAGCATTATAAATGAATTGTCCACTCCGACGCTGTCCATGGGCTCGTTTAGCTGGTAGAGATTTTCTTACGACCAGGGGAATGGATGTCGTGGTAAGAAGGGATAAAACAACAGTAGCTTACAGTGAGCCGCAAGTTGCCTCAAAGATTAAAGAGGTACTAGAATCTCGGATGGTATTGTTCCTAAAGAGAATGCTATACGCAGAACACAGTCACTTCGCTCTGTGCGCCTTTACTAAACCCTTCCTTCGCAGAGCCAAGAGATCATGTCTTCGTCGTACACTATAGCCATTCCCTGCTAGCAAATCTTTCAGTAGGCATTGGTTACGGTGACCGAGTGTCAAGTTTTAAAGCTCCTCACTGAGTCACCGAAAATCAGCAGACACTAGCTGATACCATGATATCTTGTTGGCCTTTGTGTATTTCTCGCAGATTTTATTTTTTAGTCCCGCCTCAGTCACGTTATTACCATGCTACGCGCTCTATCTGAGGACTGGGCTCTGAGTTGCTTGAAAAAGTATGCAGAGTGTGTACAATACACGACTAATTATTAGTTAACATGGCAGGAATAACAAAACGCTTCGTGCTGGCGAGGAGAATAATGAATTCTTACAATACATTGCAATCAAGCCTGTAAGAACATTGCCAAACTCGCAGTACGAGTGCCGTACTTGAAATGGAGTGAGTATTCAACCAATCAACACTACTGAACAGAATGTCCAGCACGTTGACTCAAATCATGGGTGCCTGGGAATCATGGGACCGCCCATTAAATCGAGATGGAACCACAGATGGCCGCAGACTTTGTATACGCATGCAAACAGATTTTTTTGTAAAATCTTGGTAGAAGCGGATGGTGGCGATCTTGCTCACGCCGAGTTTGCGGCCGTTGGCTACTGGGGTTCAACCCGGCTGACCATAGTTTACAAAGCGGGAGCTCGATTAAGCATGGTCAGAAAAGTCTTTTCTGCGTTTTACCTTCCCAAGGCTGTCTGAAAACATCAAAGAAACCAGGGTGTCGAACCGCAACCGGAACCGAACCCGAATTTTTGCCCGAAACAGAAACCGAACCAAACCTGAATTTTTTGCACCATCTTGGAAATGAACATGAAACGGAACAAAACGGAGAAACCGTTCCGAACCAGTTAGCGGTGCGGTTCCAGTCGACTTACTTTGCCGACTTACCTTCATTGTTTTCTTTTATCGTTGCTTGTAAAACGACTTTTCACTCATTTCCAAAGCTCAACTCTGCAACTGCGCACCGCAAACATCACAACCGTACTAAAAAATTAGCTCTTGCAAAAAGACGATAAAAACAAAGGAAAATATTTTGACACATGCATAGCACCAATGTGGCGTCGGTCTGTCGTTTCATACCGAGCAGGGGTGGTGGCTGCGCTGCGCAATGGCTCATGGAGAATATTGTCTCATGCGAGAGCCTTCCTAGGCAGTGAAACAATAGCACATAATTCGTAAGTTCAGTTATACATTTAAATAAAATGTATATAACCATGTACACCTCAAAAACTAAATTAATCTGTTAAAAGAATGTCGGAAATCATTTTATTTTCCCCTCGTTCCGTGACATAGCAATCGGTCACATGGCACGTGCATAGCAGCCGTATGTATTGCGACGCCAGCAGATGCAATTTGGCTGACAGAGACTTCAGAATGATAAGCCGACACTGATGGCGGGAAGGCCGCCTTAAGCAGGAATTTACCGCTTTGTTATTGAGCTGTATCTGAACTTAGCACAAAAATAATTTCATAAGTCGATTCACCCTTTTGTCTATTTTTATTTCGCCCCTTGCAATGTCCGCTTGCTTTATTTACCTTCGCAAACTAAACTGTGCCAGGAGAGAAGCTCCGGTGTTCAAATGTGAAGACTGGGTGGAGCAAAAAACTGAGTGGAATTACTGGTAGAAGTGTTAATTCACAACCTCTATTTGGTTTGCCGGTACATTATACGATGTCAAAACAAAATGCGTTTTATGTTTTTAGCCACCAATATTGATGCAAATACCTATGACGGGAGGACATTTTCTCAGTCCTAGGAACGCAATCAGGTGACACAAAAGCGACTTAGGTTCTACGTCACTCCTGCGTTACCTGTCTGTTTTTTTATTTTTGGTTCTCATTTTACTGGAGGGAATGAGAGGGTGTCTGCAAGATGTCTGTGAAGTCCCGTGCGCAGGAAGGACAAAAGCAGGCGCTTGGCCGTTGGAGCGCGGCTTCGAGCTGGAAGAGGGGGAGTGTCTAGCCGTCCTGCGAGCAAAGCACATAGCAGCATCAAAGCTTTCTCTTCTTTTTTCTTAGCAGTGCGGAAAGGTTGAAAGGAGGGGTGGGCAGGCTAGCCAACGTAGACGACGCGATTTCAAACCATTGACGGCTTGGAGAGAGCACAGTGCATTATGCACGCTTGCTTCCTTTCAATTTTTTCTAGGAGTGAGGTGTGGCCTGCTTTGACCTGAGCGGCAGAAGCGCTAAAAAGCTGGCTGCTTCTGTGCGCGCGCATTAGGACTTAATAGGCTGCTTTTGCACCATAAGCAACGCCCGTTATCTGAAACAAGCATAATGAAGGAACATTGTCCATAAGCTAAGCAACCTCTTATATAATTTCACAGCTTAGCTACAAACATCAACGTTTACTCGCCCTTAGAAGATGCTCTCAGTCGAAACAGTTATTTCTTTTCCGCCACTACAACTATGCTTGTGTGTGGGCGCGCTTGCGTGCAAATAACTCATGCGCAGGTACTAAATATAGTGAGCATGAGAGAGCAGCAGCCATGAAGACGCGCCGAAACTTCTTGGGCTTTCTAATGCGGATATTACTGGCCTGCCGATGCTGCAGCAGTCTTCCACATGACTGCATCTCACCCATCTCACGCGGTACCCAGCACATGCGCAGCGCGTCATTACTAACAGAAGAGCGATGTCCTGCTGTGCCGCCTTTTGCAGCATCGCCGACGATGGATCAGCGCTGCTCGGCGCCACCAACTAAAGCGTGTCAGTTCACGTTGCCCTTGGTATCATCAGCTCCATCGGCGGAAGCATCACGGCCCTACAGCACGTTTAACCGCGTACTGCACGTCTGGTTCCTCAGTGAGCATGAAAGAGCAGCAGTCATGAGGACGCGCAATAACTGCTTCTGCTGTCTAATTCAGGCTGGTCGGAGTCCTTCCTTGTTCTGTAAACGCTCAAACGATGTAAACGTGCTGCTGTTTTCATGTCCAAATGCTTTATTTTGTACTGGTGCTGAATGTCCGCGAACGTTCAAGTTGCTTCTTTGCAGTGGGGATTTTGAACTAGACCTTGGGCCTCCTAAGGATGCTCCTAACAAGTGTAATAGCTACGCCGTCGTCTTACTGAAACACTAAATGGTAAAATGGACAAATATTGCTCAGAAGTTCTGTCCCAGATTAGCGAAATGAAGGAAATAAAAATTAACCTCGAACAGCGAATGAGCGATTGTCATGACCGACTAACGGCAGTTGAAGCTAACATCGCTGCTTCACATTCCTACTCTGATGACGATATTTCCCGGGCATTATCGAATGCTGTTCATACCGAAACAACCACTCTTCGTAGACGTTTAGACGAACTCAACGCCATGTCAAGGCGTGAAAACATGTTGTTCTACGGCCTCCCTGATCAGCAGTCTGAATCACGGGCAGAATTCGAATGAGAAGTTCGGGACGCTATTTCTTCATTAAACATGCAGCTAGGTGACGAAGTCATTACCAGAGCAGATAGGTCGGGCAAATATGTTCCAAGCAAGTGTCGTCAGGCGATAGTCAAGTTTTCGAGCTTTTAGGTCAAAGAACCCATTTTTTCCGATAGGTCACAACAGAAATCGACGGGCGTCAGCGTCTGCGAAGACTACTGCTCGGCTAGCTACTCCAGCATCACAAAAAAGCTGTATGATTTTGGCAAAGCCAGTTGTCAGCAGTGTTCAGTTCGATACAGCAAACTAGTTATCAATAAGAAATGCTATATGTACCTTCCTTCGACGGATAGTGTCCGTGAATGTGAAAGTAATAATCGTAATGATGCGGCTGCGCATGTGAATGTGAAAGGGAAAGTGATAATCGTAATGATGCCAACACAGCCGAAGCTTCATCCGACGAAAAAGCCACACTTTTGTCTTAACAACTAACCTGTGCTCGCGATTTTTAAGTAATTTTTTTTTGAAAACATTCGAAGCCTAGTGAGCAAATGTTATGGCCTGTGCTCGCTAATTCACACTTGCAACGCCGATGTTTGCATATTTACCGAGACTTGGTTAACGCAAATATTTCTAGTAAACTTTCCAAGTGCGAAAAATCCTTTAACATATATCGATGTGATCGGGCTCACAGATCTGGTGGAGGTGTCCTAATTGCCGTTGACGACCACATTCACGGTTTTAATATTTCTGTTATCTCCTCATCAGAAATAGTGTGCGCGTGTATATGCATTAATTACCATGACTTCGTTTTCGACACATGCTACCACCCTCCTACTGCCCTTTTTTTTTTTCATTTTGCACCGATCTTCATGATATCTTGGACATCATCCTGAGATTCCCAAATTCACCTATGTTCCTACTGAGTGACTTTAATTATCCTAAAATAAATTGGTCCGCCGCCATTCCATTCGCTTCAGGTCAGTCATCTTAAACCGCAGCGTTTTTAAACATGTACGCTGATTTCAACTTTTTGCAAATTGTAACGCATCAAACACGAACTTACTCCATCTAGTTCCAATATCCTAGATCTGAATCTGACTACTTCGCCCGATGTTGTTCATACACTCACTTTTCTTCCAGATCAGTAACCACAGTATTATTCTGTATTTGCTTGAAGGAATGGTAAAACGTTCAAGACCAGCGCCACAATACATAATAAATTACAAGAACGCAGACTTTGTTTGATAAACAGAGAACTCGGAACAATTGTGAATGAATACCTAGAAAATTTTTTGCTCGCAATATCGAAGAAAACTGGCCTTTGTTTAAAGAAAAAGTTTATTGTGTAAAAAATATATGGATACCCCAACGTATCATACCGGGCTGGCAGCGATCCTCATGGTTTACATTTCGATAAAACGGCTACTAAATAAAAGGAAGGATTGTTTCGCAAGGCAAAACATAGCAGTAGGTCCGATCACTGAATTGCCTATCAGACAGCAAAAAGTTTGTACAAAAGTTCACTCAAGGGTGCTAAGCACGTCTTTTTTCACAAGACCCTGCCTTCTGTACCGCTATCTGATACTAAAAAATTCTGGAGCATTATATGTGGCCCGAAAGCTAACATGATAACTTTATCTGATGAAAATTGCGTTGTCATACCCACTCAAAGATGTTGTGATACATTTAATGAGATGTTTTCAAATATGTTCTCGCGACTGCATTCTGTTTCTCTGCCTGACTTTGACAACAAGAATTTTGCTCTAATGGACACTGTAATTATTGATTTTGTCTGTGTACAACACTTAATTAGGAATTAAGTGGTGTCTTCGTCATCAGGCGCGGATGGTATTAACTCGGAATCTTTGAGGAGTACCGATATGTACACATCTATAATATTGTCTAAACTGTATACACAATCTTTTAATACTTCAGTGTTACCAAACCATTGGAAGGTGGGCAAGGTGGTCCAGATATTAAGTCCGGTGACGCGCTTTCACCTACTACTTATAGACCGATTTCCTCAACTAGCGTGCCATGCAAGATCTTTGAGCATTTAGTTTATTCCAATCTGGTAAATTTTCTAGAAGATAACTCATTCTTAACGACACATCAGCATGGTTTTCGCAAAACGTTTTCATTTGAGACTCAGCTCATATCCTTCACTGACGACCTCCTTGCAGCCATCGACTATGCATCCTACATCGACTGCATATTCCTTAATTTCGCTAAGGCGTTTGATCTTGTTAACCACCAACTATTTGTTTAGTCTGTTTAGTCTGCTATAGAAAAGTACAGAACCTGTTCTACACTTTTTAAAAAGGTGCCCAAATTAAGCAGACTCGAGTCGTTTGAAATTTTGGGAGAAGAAGTTGCGGCGTCCAGAACTGTATTCACCAGATACAACTCTTGCTGTGACATCTGCGCAATTCAGTGTCAAAACAGCCTTTTATAGAATAAAGGATGTCCTCTCTACTCATCAACCCCGGAAGACAAACAACCCTCCGACAATGTCCTCTTCCTTCGGTCTTTCTATGCTGGTAAATAAACACTTGGTAGCATTTACTGAGCCCATAATAAATTATATATGAAAGCAACCGTGATGTCATATCATGCTTGTTGTAAATTATGCGACTAAACATGCCAGTCTAGCCTCGACGTTGTCCTAGATAACGTCATTTGTCCTAGAATGTATATAGTGCCCCAAAGCAAGTAACCGTGACCCCCAACAAGACGGTGGTTTCATAGTGTCGCGGCCACAGGAGCGAGACAAATAATCCGGTTCACAGGAACATACGATGACTCCAACACCAATACGTGGCAGAGGGAACATTTATCAGCGCCTTTCTGGCCCCAACACGCTTTTTCTTTGCGTTTACCCTTCATAAAAACATGAAATTCCAAGGCGTTCGCGTGCTGTTCGATTTATAGTCACACATATGCTACAGTATACATCTTTAGTCTTTGAGGGGTGTGCTTGGTTCGAACTTGATCTGATTTCAAAGTCGCTTAGTGAGAGTCGGACGAAACATTGTTGTTTCATGTAGTAGCGGAGGTTTCACTCTAAAATAATATTCATTTGAAATTTTGTTTACCTGAAAAACGTATCAAGAATCATTATTTTCCTTTAACTTTCTGTCGGCGCGTGATTGCTTTGTTGATTAAATGTCAATTAAAATAATCAATATTTTTGGCCATCCTGCTCTAATAGTGGGTCACTCCTTATAAACATTTTGCTAAGGTCTGTATATTCATAAAGACCGTCATATCTGACGACAAAACGATAGCCGGACTACTATGAAAATTTTCAGCTTTTATTATGTACCAGAACAGGAAAGAAAACTCTGTTTTAAAAATGTGAAGTTAAAAAAAGACTCTCGAACCTTTTTTTTTTTTTTTCTGAAACCGTCTAAACTAGATAGGGCAAAGTCGAACCGGTTCGAACCGGAACAGAATGTGTCTTTGGAGCCGAAACTGAACCCGAACCTTAAAGGTCTGGACCCGAACCCGAACCGAACCCGAAACCCGAACAAGTTCCAGTTCGACATCCTGAAAAAAACCACAACCGGGTCTAGATGGCACGAAGGTGTCGAGGGAATTTTGAAGAGGGGGTGGGGGTGAGGCCCGTTGAGGTCAGCCAGATGAGCAGCAGTGGCGGTTGAAAGAAGGTTAGACCCGGTCTGCTTGAAGGCTTAGACCATTGTGTCAGGTAATGCTGTATATTGTCACGTGGTGGTGACAAGGTCAATGACATAAATAAAGAGTCGGTGATTGCACTGAAAAAATGCTTTATTTGGCTGACTTGCGCCCGCAAAACAACTGAGCAACTTGGCGGCGGCAATAGCAACAAACGTGCGCGTCAATCGTCGAACAAAGAATGCCCGTCGCACTCGTCAACGCTCAATTTAAAGCTGCTCAGAACAATCTAGATAACCTCTCAAACTGCCAGCAGCACAGCCTGGAAAATTGTAGAAACATACGCGAGCGATCTAAATCTTCGAGACAGATCCCGGCGCATCGCCAGCGACAAAGAAAATTATAACGCGCCGTATCGCGACAACGAGCATGAACAAACACGGGATACAGAATTGATAAGTGCGCCAGAATACAATGGTAAGGCCGCATGCCAGCGGCTGTCGAACAGGAACAAATAAAAATTTAAACAGTTCGTGGCAATATTTGTGGGGGTATGTAGTTTAAAGCGACCGGGCCAAGCGTAGAAGCAGCTATTTCCAGAAAAAATAAAAGCAAATCAACGGGAGACAAAGCAGAGGGCGAAACCAGGAGAGCCTAACCAAACTTAACCATCCAAACGCTGATTGCATGCCCCAATGAACACATCCCAGAGCATGTTGACGCCGACAGGTAGAAAAGTTCGCGCCAAAGAACAAAGGAGCAATCACGAGAACCATAGAAACACGTGCAAACGAGCAGGCGAACTTTCGCACAAGGAGGAACAAATACAAATGCGTCGAAATTCTCGAGCTCTCAGTACTTCCAGCAATCCGTGGCCCCCAAAAGAAAAAAAAAGTAAAGAATATTCTCATATTGTCGAACTTGCCCGACTACACTGTGTGTTTGAAGAGATCACGTTACATGCGCCATGTATACAGTGCTGCTGTTTTGTTTGTACAGAGACACTCATCTCATCTGTTTTCACTTGTACCAAATCGTAAACGAATACCTCGTTTCGTAACCCTACCCTTCTGCGCAAAATGCTTAGCCATCCAATTGATGAAATATATATATCCTCGTGCCGGTGCGCCATTTTCGCGGGGTCCCTAGCTTGCCTGCACAGCACTTGTACGACCTGGCGTCGCGCATAATATAGTGTCCAGGAACAATGTCGACAGTAACCGCAGCGCCACAGATACAACACAGAGAGAGAAGACGTCATAAGCAAAAACTAACAACTTTTAATGGGAATACACAGCACTGAAACTTTCTGCCTCACCTCCGCCTCCATCAACGAACAACTTTCTCCTTCACACCCAAGCGATCGATAGATAAAAGGACATGCTTGTATGATGTAGTTCATGTTTTTAGGCATGAATGATAGGTTTTGTGGTTGGTGCGTTCGCATTAACAGTTGGTAGTCGGCGCCTGTGTCATGTTTTCTTTGGGTATTATGCCCCAGCTCGTCCCACAATTTCTAATTTTGAGAAAAACTGTACTCATAGGATCATTAGAGTTAGCATCCCAATAGGTGTCACGCTTCGAACATCTAGCTTTCATGTGTCAATATAAATGCCAATCATAACGCGGTAAAAACCTGAAAATCTGTGGATTTCAGTTATCGTTTTTCCATGACAAAACATTAGAGTTTGGACCTTTAGTTTAGATTACCCCTTTTTACTTCTTACTGTCTCCTCGATTAGTAGCTTGGTACTTGCTAGGGCGCAAGTCATCGTCGAAAGTGGCAGCGCAGCAGAAATGCCGACGAAGGTGAAGGAAACACATTGACCGGAGAAGGCCCTTTAGAATGCATAGTTGTGGCCTGTGCTTCAGTAAACTGCGGGTGGTACATCAGCACTTCTCCCGTCTTGAATTTTTCTTCAACTTGGCCCTGTGTTTTTTTAAGTTTGTATCTTCCCATATTTTCTTATGTACATGAGTTTAGTTAATTTTAGCATTCATTTGAAGGTTATTTTCTTTACGTTGCTGAGCCATTATACTCATAGTATATGCTGAGTAAGCTACATATATTAATTTTTGCTGAGGCATTCCTAGCTATTTGCATTTTTACCATGTCATTCGTAAGCATTGTTAGTCATTCTGGTTTCTTAGGAACTCATTTTTGTTTTTGGCGGAAAGGAGGGGGGGGGGGAGGCAGGGTTGTTGCTTCCGCGGCAGCAACTGCCTCTCTTTCCTCTATCCAACAAGTGAAGAGGGGATTTGCTTCCTTTCCTTTTGTTCATGCTAACCATGGGCGTAGGGCTCCCGTGTACCCCCCGTGGCCGGTGTCCGCTGCCTCATCTGTGTGTCAACTGGGGCAGGCAGTAATTCGTAACGTGACATATGCCGAGAGCAGCCTTTTCTCCTTCTTCAGCTTCTGATTCTAACGCAATCGATGGGCACAAGAGTGAGTACTAGAAATCTAAAACAGGAGTCCCAAAAGTTCTTCAGAAGGTTTCAGGAATCATCCACCACACAAGGGCGCCATCAATTGTCCTTAATAATGCACCGAGGTACCTCGCCTCAGAGCGCTCAAGAACATCTAGGATATGGGTTGAAGGAAAAATGTACACCTAACTGCTACCGGGGCCGATACTGCAAGAACAAAAACGCTTCCAAGGACCGCAGCAATGTAAATCATGCTTGTCACCAGGAATTATGAAAACTCGCATTGTAGTAATTGATGCAAAAATACGTTTTCTTCAGAATGTAGTGATAGTGTTGTCCTTGGGATGACTTAAATATATCTGATAAAAATTTTTAAGGTTACTGTTCATCACAAATACGATTTCCCACTCTATTTTCTTCGTATGTTCTGTGGCTAGAGCTTCAATTTTTCTAAAAAGAAATGATAAGGAAATTAGTACGTTAGGGGGTGTTCTCATTTTCCCATACAGATTCATTGTGTAGTTCTCCATTTAAGAGACTTGAGTAGAAGCTTTTTTTTACGGCACCAGTCGGCCAGCGCGTGCACAGGAGAATGCTTTGTGACTGTCAGAAAGGGAGCCCAGTTGAAAACTACACTAACGGAGTGTTGCATTGCAGCATTATTCGATGCGACATCAAAAGTGAATAAAAAAAGCGCATCAAGAAATCTTTTTTTGAGTGCGTGTGTTCAAAAACATTTCATTTCTGAAGCTATTGCTTTAGTTTATTGCAATAATTGCGACTCTCGAGCTTAATTTTTGCAGAATAACGCTGTCGTACCATTCTGGTTTGGCGCCATTAATGGCGTCTCTGATCCTGGGTTGCAGGGTTCCTCCTGCCTCCAAAAATGGCACCATAATTTTACGTTACGGAACGCCGGGGATTTGATTTGATGTTATTCGCTACACGTAGCGGTCTTTTTTATTTTAAGAAAGAGTGATATACACGCAGAGATAACTGCACGCTGGGCGCGAAAATGTACGACGATGCACGCGGACTGTTCAGAATGCTCTTTGCGGCCCTAAAGGAGAGCTGCCTAGACACGCAGCACTTCGTGACCGGCTACAGCCGCCATGTGGCAATATTTTCTGGCTGCAGGCGACGGCTCGGCAAACAGTGTGCTTGGAAGTCATCGCACGACAGGAGAAGGGGCGCCTAACGATGGCGCGCTTATGGGCGCGCACAAGCATCATGCCGTTATAACAGACAGGAATAAAAAAGAATCATATACTACAAAGCGATGACGCTTCCTTTTTAGTCAGCTACTTGAGCAGAATGACTTCTCCCAGCAAACAAAAGTCCACCCCGTGTGTTGTTCCGGCAGGCATTTTTTGGTTGCTGCCATAAATATGTCGTTTAGGAAACGTGCAACCCCTTCTGTCACTGGCAGAAATGGACGCAGAAGGGCAATTTCGCGACAAAGCACTGCAGGTTGTCCAGCAAAACATTATTTCTTGATTCCAGCTTGAATAACCGCCTGTATCTGTATTTGCACGCGGGACGGTATGGTCGAGTCCAAGGAAGCTAGCCAGAATGACTTAGCTTAGAAATGGTATGAACTTATGAATGGTATGACGTTTGACACGCTTTGAAGCGGATACAGAGATATATGACATTCTCATAGCCCATTTGGCTCCGTTATCGCTACAACTGTTATTGTACAAAACTTAAATATTTTTGTCGCACGGCTTGAATGTGCATAATCAATTTGAGATACCGGCACATGTATACCTTAACCAATTATAGAAACAACACAAAATCGCTCAGCGCGATTCGTCCAAAGCATTTAGCAAAAGACTTCCAATGCTGCAATAGGAAGCATTCCTAACCATTTTGCCGTCATTCATCCACAGAAGAATATATTGCATATGTCTTTTTCATAAAATATATTATCACAATTGAAACTTGTGTTCTCGTTAGGTTCAACCGCCACCATATAGCGCCTTAAAAATCGCCAAAAAAGTTAACATTCTATACCATAACACTGTAAGTTAACTATTTTTTTGGAAGTGCTGCATTTCCCTGTTTTGTTAGAGGTGCATTTTTTTTTAATATCCGAAAACTCGCTCCTGTCGCCCGTATAAATTGTTCATGGCTTTTGTGCACCTATTTTTGCTTGCAGCTTTTTGTTTGCTTGTATTGTAAAATACTTGTGTTTATTTGATGAATCCGCCCATATGAAATGCCCGCAAGGGCCTTTAGGGTATTTGAAATAAATAAATATTCATTTTTTCCTAAGAAGCGCATATTGGAACAACTTAACCGCTTCATTTATTAGCATAACAAGCACTGATAAGGTTAAAACTTCATTTCACGGTTTTATCTTTTTAGGCTATTAAAAAACGGCTCATGGTTTGTAAAACTGGGTTCATACAGCATTGTATTTTATACTGTTATTTTTCCGGCGATGCCAGGTGATATTTGCGGAAAATATTTTTGTTGTATACATTATTTATATACTGGCCTTCTTTCGCATTTCGAGTTTTCATTTATCTTTTGTATTTCTATTCTATATCCATTGTGTATACTTTGCCTTTGCCTTTGTTCTCTGCCCCTCTCGTCTGTAATGTACCATCCACCTTGAGGGCATAATATGAAAATAAAGAAACAATGATAATAAATAGATATGTAAATAAACAAACATTTTGAGGGGCAAAATGCTGCATTGTATATCTACACTCAGAAAGTGAAGAATAATGAAATGAAAAACTAGCAAGGGGCATGAAGCATTTGGGACTCTTGTTGAGCTGGACTTTGATTTCATCACGCGACACAATCATTCGACCGAACAGACATTTTTATGCCACAATTCAGAATTTGCATATGCCGAGCGCGTTTTATATGGACTTTCTAACCCTAGGACGACACCATAAAACTCCTTTCTCCTCCTGTAGCTATACTCGCCATTCCAGTACTGCGTTCATAAAAAGAAATTCTTGACTTAACCGAAGTTTTTGTGGGCTATAAGTAGTATCGCAATACTTTTCTTTCAAAACACCTATAATCACAATACTTTCTTGAAGGACGATCTTTGTACCCGACCTTCAGTCATTTACTAAACTGCATAAACTTCGAGCCCTGCCGGTGTGGCGCAGTGGTAAGACGCCCGACTACTGTGCCGGAGTTCCCGGGTTCGAACCCGACCGCGGCGGCTGCGTTTCGATGGAGGCGAAACGAAGTGGCGTCCGTGTGCTGTGCGATGTCAGCGCACGTTAAAGATCCCCAGGTGGTCGAAATTACTCCGTAGCCCTTCACTACAGCTCCCCTCTCTCTCTTTCCCCTTTCACTCCCACCTTCCTCCCTTCCCTTACGGCGCGATTCAGGTGTCTACAGAGCAAGTGTGACAGATACTGCGCCTTTCCCTTCCTGTGAACCAATCAACAACAACAACTTCGAGGATCAATTTTACACAAGAATTCCGTGCTCTAAAACCAATCTAAACAAATTAACGATTCTTCAAATCCGAAAAAAAAAATACGCTTTCTAACGTCTGTGGTTCATCGCTACATTACTAAGGCCACTTTGTCTTCCGTAGGAACGGCATGCCGAGTCAGAGAGCGGCCAACGGGTCGGTCAGTCGGTGGGTTGGTCAGTTGGTCGGCCACAAATCTATCGCACCTGTAGTGTATGACATTGCTGGTTCCAATCACGGACGCGGGAGGCGCCACGCATCGTAGAGATTCCAACAGGTGGGTATAGTATGAGGTGCGAAAGATTTCATTGAGGATGTAATTCCCTGTCAGTTTATTTAGTGCTTTTTCTTTTTAAATATCGCTGTGCAAATATGCATTTTGTCGAAGAAAGTGCTTTCAAAAGATTTTCGCATCAAAGTTCTAGAGATTACTAATTTTTTCGCGGCTACTGAATTAGCAATAACAGCGTATCAGTCTACAAGGTTTCTACGCTGCAAGGCCGTTAAACATACATATGATTCATTACGAATCGCCCCATATCCTCGCAGAACCATGTTTGCAAATTTTCCCCAGTAGACAAAAAAAAAATGTGCTGATGATGGCCACCGCCTCTTCAAGTTGTCCGTTTTGTAACCCGCACTCTCGCCTGAAGTAAACATAGAACTTCATGACAAACTGCCCTCCCTTCCATGGTCATAAAGAACTTTATACTCTCAGAAGCTGATCAAAGCCCTGACTGCTTTTTAGCTCGTCGTTGGGTTCAAAAATTCTTATGAAAAAAAGGGAGCGCGATATCAAACTTCGGACAACAAAGAGAAAAGGGCAGATCCTCGGGCAACAAGTGAAGAATAGTGCCCTTAAACTTGAAGAGACTGCTTTATAGCAACGAAACGTAGAAGTGTGGAGAGAGGCTCTAGGCGAAAAAAGAAAATAGCGCATTTTCCTCAACAAGATCATAATGAAAATTATGGCCTTTACATAAGACGGTGAAGTGAAAAATGGTACAGCTGAGCAACATTGGCTTGCATCCCGCTAGCGCTTATTTTATGCGCATACATGTGACAGCGCGAAAGAAGAACTTTTAGAAGTTTTATCACATACGTGGCGGTATTTTAAGCTGTAGATGCGTGCTGGCGCCCTCGGCTCACTACACACTTTCGAGCAGCCGAGCTCTTGATGTGCTGTGCCAGATCGTCATCGAGGATTATCAAGTCTCTTCGGAATAGGTGTTACATGTGTATACGCAAGCGTAATCATGCATACAAGCTACGGGATTTTCATGCGCTCCATCTTCGGTAAGGCTAAAGAACTGCTACGTGCTGCGATGCGAATGTAATGCTCGAAGAAACTTTGAAACGTGCTGCCATGAACTGCTGTCTAAAGAGAAGAATCGGAATTTCTTGGCACGTAACATTTCGTGCCAATGCAGTGATCAATGCTTATGAGATGAAGGCTTATAACATACGTCGAGGTATTTAATGACGCGCTTTTCTTCATTAAAAGCAATTAAATACGTTCTTGACGAAATGATAAACATGCCTTTATCACGAGTAATGTAAACAGTTTTAATAAATGTTACAAGGCGCTAAGTTGAAGTGAAGAAGTCTATGTACTGTAGAAATATACCTTCTACTGCGGACATTATCAGTGTGACTATTCTTATTTTTATTGCCCTGCTTAAAAGTATTCTGTTATACCACCGCGCCTAGTTATCTATCTAAATAATTGCGGGCATTAAATAATGCGTAAAACATCATTTAAAAAATAAATTGAAAATGAGTTTAACTCTGCCAACCAATGTAGCATCGTATAAAAGCGTACGAACCTCAACGGTCCATCCGCATTTAAGAACCGTCCTGCCTAACTGTGATGGTGGGTCGCCCCAATGTCTAATTAGAACAATATTCTGAAATGGGGTGGGCAAAATCGATTTAAACGCGATTCAACAGAGTTTTTAAATTGCGCAATATCAATTTTTGGGGCTCACATTTAGCGCACTTTAAAAGGGCTATGTCATTGCGGTGTGCTTGGGTAATGTTGATGAAGACGACGACATGAAATTGACAACATAAGAGAGTGGTGCAGTCAAACCAGCTTGAAGATCGGCTGCGGCGATAGTTCCTTTTTATTCAGAAGCTCTACTTCTTCCATGCCACATCTCAAGGTCTTCTGGCTCAAACTCTTTATTCTTGAACTCTCGCGCTGCACAGCACACATCGTCGTCTTCATTAACTTCCCACTGTAACACACTACCACACTGTGCAGTGAACATCGTCATTTTTATAAAAATCCACCTGCATCGCAAAAGACGTGCCGCGACTGGGTTCGAAACCCGCGCTAGAACGAACAGATCAGTTTCCCTGACCTAGAAAGGAGAACACTATAGTGTCGTCACAGCCAATCAAGTCAATGTAAAAGTACTACGCACTCTCGTGCTGTGCAGCAAATAGCCTCGTCCTAACGAAGTTCCATCCATGCCACACCTTCATTTAACATAGATAAATACGCTACCTGAGCGAGTGCATGAGAGGTCCGCGAGCGTAGTGTCGGGCCAGTCCTCCAAGCAGCGTGTCAAAACGAGGCTGCGTGGCATTGAGGAAGCCACACTCACTAAACGCAGAGACCGCAGCTGTGCCAGAAGGGTTTGCGAGACCATATAATAGCGAGAACTAGCCCGTTGTCGAGAACCACACCAAGTGCATCACCGAAGGCGCGGCGCATTCGGTGGGCCTCTGGCAAGGGAGGTCAAGTGAGCGTGCTATCACAAACCCAATAAATTTTATATATTAATAATTTCTAGCCTTCTAAAACTCCTTGGCTTGTCACAATGTTTG
>JAJIZL010123685.1:17286-43859 GCA_023969395.1 Amblyomma maculatum
TAATAATTTCTAGCCTTCTAAAACTCCTTGGCTTGTCACAATGTTTGAGCCCTCTCTAGACCTATCATGAATCTCTCGGAGGCTAAACAGTGCGTGAAGTAAGTGCAGGTACTGTCAAAAGCGCAAATGGAAGGCGACATTAACGAAACTGAAAGCTCATTTCATGAAAGCATTAATATAGATGCGCAGATTAAGTCCCAGCTTGCTAATTACGTGGTACACAAATAAATATCAACCATTTCGCTTTCCATTGAAAAAAAAAAAAAAAAACTAATGTTTTCGAAAAGTCGCCTTGCATTTCCTTCGACGGAATACAGAAATACGCTGTTAGAACACATGACCTTCTAGTTTGTTTTCACTTGCTGACCGTCGATTGGTGAGGGGCCACGCTTTGGCGAGAGTTTGCGTGGAATTTGCAGGGAAACGTAGTAGCCGTAGCCCACTCTAATTCTTGCTTGTATACTGAAGAAAATACATGTGCCCGCTACTAACTTCACCCCATACATTTCAGAATGCAAGAGAAAGAAAAAGCGAAAAGGAAGAAATTTGAATATTGGCAAAAGTATTCGCAGGCATTTTTAATCAATTTATAATTATGGACATTTATCCTTGAAGTGTGCCTAAGCAAATATGAGAATACAGTGACGGCGTTCAGATGTTACCGCATTAAAAAGTTGCTACTGTGGTGATTACAAGATGTGATTGGTGTTCAATCATTGTTGGAGAAACAAGACGGAATCAGCGGAATTTACCCCAACACACAAATACAAATAAATTAAATTTTCTAATTTAATTTATTTGTATTTGTGTGTTGGGGATAACAAAAATTGAGACACATTACATTTCTCTTCATAGCCCTAGCGAAAAAACCGTATGAGTCACAATAACCTCATAAAGATTTCTCATACCCTAAACTCATACAAATATTATAAACCTCATATATTTCTCATACGTTGAATGATATTTGTATGAGATGATATGAAATTTGTACAAGTTTAGTATGAGAACTCTGTATGAGGTTATTGTGACTCATAGCTATTTTTCCCTAGGGAGGAGAAACAGAGAGACTGACGACGTTCGGTAAGCGGAACAATTAGAGCGGTAGCGCCGGGGGCGACCTCTTCTGATTTGAACGAGGCTATCAGGATCTGGGCGGTATTTATTTCATCTTGAATTGAGTCTTTTTCGCTTTTTTTTTTCGCTGCTCTCCTGCTTCTCGGAGTTAGGAGATGCACTTTGTTAGCCAGTGTGAGTGGATACAAATGATGTCTTTTCGAATAAGATCGGGAAATTTCCACCAATGATATATTTTCGAATAGAATCGGGACCACCAAAGCGTGCCTCAAAACCACAATCAACCAATCCATCAATCAACCAATCATACAAGTACTCAAACACAGGAACAGAAACCTTAAAAAGTTTCTAGATATTCACGTGTATTCCGACAATTGTAATATAAGCCTTGGTAGCCTTGCCAAAACCATCCTATGTTTCCTTTGTGTGTTAACGTCAATCTGAGTAACTTGTCTTTCCAATTTTTTATCAGTAACCGCTTCTGTCTCCCAAAGTTTGCTGACTGCTTCAAAGAAACCGGGAAGGAGGTGACGTTGACAAATAGCGAGTGTAACTTATCGTCTTTCTTTATTCTTTAATGTGAGGTGCGCGGGAGATGTTGCCTCTTCGGTTGCTGATACCAGTGGCTTTTCACCTGAAAAGGGACGGCAATCAAGAGGATGGATGGCCGCTTCGCCTCTAGCTACCGCACCAGAGATAGGACTGGAGGTTTTGAAATAAATACTGGGCATTAGGGATGGCTGCGCTGCACGTATGAACTACGTATTCCAAATTTGTGTGTTTACGCACCTCCTGGCAGCGCTAAGTGCGATTATCTGTTTACTACGGCTTGACGAAGCGCTTTAAGTGACCTTAGTTTCCCCATCTCAGAGGCACTTCATCTTTCTCCCCGAGAAGTATGCTCTGGCTCTGATTTCTGATTTTTTTCTTTTCAGTCAATCGTCTATATACGCATATTAGGCATGGGGAGCCTTCGTGGATGACACGTATGGACGCGTACCCAGAGACATTTCATTCCGGGCTAGCTAGTAAGAAAACGAAGCATGAAAACTCTTTTTCGAAACAGTCTGACCGGTCACTACGACAGCAGGATAAACCGTGAGAGCTAGTTGGTGTGGTCTAGACGCAATGCTACCGGCTAGAAATAAAGAAAATACGAGAATATGTGCAGAATAAAAGAATAATCTAGAGGAGCTGCTCACCAGAAGTCAAGAACGCATTTTTTAAATTCGTTCGCGTACTATACCTTAATCAGGGGACTCCCAGCCAAACTCCTCCTGAATGGTGCCCTGAAAAAAAGTTGTCTCCATGCTCAGGTTAACAGCAAAGTGACAAAGGTTGCCTGGCTGACGTTCTGCATGTGGCTGCCGGCTCTGTGCTACAGAAAATGAAAAAATAAAAGCTAGAACACCAGGTGTTTGGAAAATTTCAGGAAGGAAATAATGTCGTAGCTGTCACCCATTATGAAGGCATCCCACATAATCTAAAGAAAGTGACACAACAGCATAGCTTGTTTATGCTATTATAGGAATAGGGTAGGCTGTCTGCTTTGTTTTCTAGAGAAGGGCGGAAGAACAAAACACGCTATGTATGACTGTAGTGCGAAACATGCAAACGAGGTTTTTAAATTTACCACACACACCGCGTATAAGACACCCTTCGGATGTATATGGTCGTATAGGGGTGAGACCGCAAAACATATGAATTTTCGCCCACACGTACAGTTTAATTCTCTGAATAATGCGCTGCATCTGAAAAACATCTTGCCTGATTGTAGAAAATATGCGTGCCTGCTTTTGACAAGGTTTTGACGCTAGGAAAAAGTAAAAACACAGAAGAGGAAGAGATGCTAGAAGCTGCCGCAGTCACTCGAGCGTAAGTGCAGCATCCTGTAGGAATCTCGTCTTCTCGTTTTTTTTTTTTTTTTTTTCTCCGCCCCGTTATTTTTTCTTTTTTGTTTTTGTTTTTTCAAAACCACCGTAGAAGGTGAGCGGCTACTAGTTTATAAATATTTCTGAAGGCTACGTTAGAACCCAAATACTTCAGGTTTATTACCGAGCTTTAAAAAACGACTATGCAATCGTATGAATCGAAATGAAGTTAATAAAGTCTACCCATTTCAATCAATAGTCAACGTCAGTCAATTAGCATGGTTCAAATGCTCAAGCGCGCAGATAGAATTTGTTCAGCGCCAAGAAAATAGTCCGACCCAGGTGCGTCCGACGATGAAGCACGTAGATCATCTGGAAAATGATGGGCCGCGAAATTAAAGAAAAAAAGTACGTGACAGGGTAGTTGCTTGTTGGGCTAGTTAGTTTACTTAAGTTGTGCAGCAACGTGAATAGATTGCGGCAGAGACAGTTGCAAGTCGGCCCTGTTTTCACTATTTATGTTTTCGTTCCTTTCGTATTGTGTTCTTTTTTACTTCACAAAATATCATAGGGCATATTATAGGAATGCATGAAAAGAAATTTCTTGGCTCTTTCTCAGATTATTTGCCTTAGTAAAGAACACAAGGATGACAGCGCCGGTCCTGTGTGCTTCTTTAGTCCAACTAACAACGAAAGGAAGAGGCTGGGTTTCAGAAAGGGCGCGTGTTGTAGATATACACTTCTACAGTTAGGTTCTAAAAAAATGAGAAGAAACCTATGTTGAAAATATCGTCAATTACGCATGTAGTGTGCAACCAAGCACTTAGGAAGTAATTATAGCGGAGGCTGAAATCTTTAATGAGCTAAGGAGTAAAATACCGACCGAAAAGATTCTAAGGAAAGCAGAGACAATCTCTGTGGTCTTATTCAGAGAACGTTTATAAGAGTCTGTATTATGTGTATTGCATAATACGGCAAAAAAACATTACTTCTTTTACACACTCACGAGAGTGCCGCCAAGAAGAGTAGATCCGCCATTAAAATATCATGCAGTAGAAGTGTGCAGTTTAAAAATATTTCAAATGCACGTATTATAGTCGCATGCATCTCCAGCTTTTGCAATCACGTCCCTTTTTTTCAGCCTGCTCCACAAAGTACTGCTACTGAACAGTTAATTGTCCTAATTTTAAATGTTTGCTGCACTCCTTGTCATCAGCAGTTATAGCGACGTTCAGAATACATTCTGCGTGCGAGGCGAAATTACTTGATTGGTGACGGCACGTTTAAGCCATATCAGCCAACTAGAATGGCAGGTTATGATATAACATTATTTGGCATATTGTTCTGGCACTTGACATCGCCGCTATTTTTATCACGACCTGCACTTTCCCTCGGGAAAAGAAAGCCTGGCAGGGCACGATTCTAGCACAGGTAATCAAGAGTACTCGAGCGGCAACGTTCTCTACCTCTTCACTCACACAAAACTCTTTCCATATAGAAAGGCTTGCTGCGGTACCATCGCAAGAAGCACCTGCAACGAACGCACCTTCAACCTCGAAGAAAGGGATAGCTTCAACTATGTGCCCTGTGAACATGCTATTTTTAAGTAAGGCTAGACCTGGCAGAAACTGCAAAAAACTCCGAGTACTTCTCTCCAATCGAACAAAATAAAATCACAGATTTTCTAGTCCGCTAGCTGATATAGTGCCGCGACGTCATCCGCAGAGGCATTGTCATCATCATCTGGACTATACTGCCAAATTTTACTCCCCAGTTAACCCGGTCCTATTCTACCCGCCTCCACTTCAACCTGTGGTAAATTTTTAACCTCATCAAGCAACCTAATTTTCTGTCAGTGCCTGCTACGTTTCCCTTACCTTGGAATTCAATTTGTTATAGTTTTCCTCTCTCTTTATCCTCTCTTCGTATCCTCTCTTCGTATATACATGCCCCGCCCATTCCCACTTCTTCTTGATTTCCACTAAACTGAACTCGAGTTATTTCTCTGCCCCACTCTGACCCACTCTGCACGCTTCCTCTCTCTTACGTTACCATTACCATTCGCCGTTCCATAGCAGTCAAGGTTGTCCTTAACTTCGATACCAGTAGGCTGATTGTCATAATATGCAGGTTCCTGCGAAATGTGCTCGATCCCAATCTTTTCTTCTAGCTACTTCCATTTCGTGGTCGGATCTGCATTTATTACCTGTCCTAAGTATACATATTCATCTATCAATTGCAGTATTTCGCTGCCTATTGCAAACCGCTGTCCATTTACAAGGCTGCTGAGCATTACCTCAGTCTCCTGCATAATGATTTTTAGTCCTACCTTTCGGGCTTTTCTGTCTAGGTCATTAATCACTCTATGCAGTCCTCCTGAGTTACTTATCAAGGCAAAATCATCAGTGAATCGTAGATTACTCAGGTATTCTCCATCAACCACTATACATAACTACCCCCTGACCATTCGTTAAAATAGCTCCTCTAAACTTAGTTTGAATAGTACTGAGGCAATAGTGTTTCCTTGGCTAACACCTTTCCTAACGGAGCACAATGATTCCTGTGCAGCCACTGTAGATAGCTTCCAGCAGTTTCTCATCAACACACTGATTTCGCCATGCTTGCATGGCTGCTGAGGTTTTTAGTGAGTAAAATACCTTCTCGATATGAATGAATGGTATGCAGAGAGGCTGATTATATTCCGAGCATATATATATATATATATATATATATATATATATATATATATATATACCGGGTGTCCCAGCTAACTTGAACCAAGGGGTACAAAATAATGTATTTGAGGTAGGTCAGTGAAACCAATTGCATTCAACTGCCAGCCTCCTTGCGCACTGCAGGCAATTTTTTGTTTTGCAATTACTTAATTATGTTAATTTATCTAATTTATTAAATATCGACTTTAGGCCAAACATGTAAATTGGAAAGTTGTAGAGCATCTTCAGAAACCCCCATTTCACAAATTGCGATAAAGAAAGTCTCACGTGTCTCTCTTTCTCCGGGCTCAGAAGAAAGCCCGCGAAATACAAATAATACCACGTGACTAGTGCATTTGTGCGCCGCGATTGTAGTGCTCTCAGTCGTGGTTTGAGCGAACGAAATCAGCTGCGGCCGTGTCTTCTTGACCCCGTCAGAGCGGCAGGCCGATATACCTGCGATGGCTTCTTCGCCCGCGTCAGACAGCCGGCCCACGTGACGGTGCAGTAGCAGCGAGAGCGGCGAGACGACACCACCGACATTCTAACAAGGCCTCCTTCTCTCCATCAGCGAACGTCACGACAAACGAATGAGCGATAAGGTATCAGTCACTGAATCTGCACATACAGGCTTGGGTAAAGGGGCGAGATGACATCATGTGACTCGACTAAAATTGCCGGTTTTTATCGCCATCCGCCTGTCGTGATGTAGGTTGCCGCGGTGCGCATGCCTGGCCAAAATCGCGGTGGCGACGGGCGAGCTCGAGCTCGCTCGAATCATCGCCAACATTTCTGCCTGCCGCTGCAACGGGACCATCGGGTCACAGCCGCAGCTTATGTCGTTCGCTCAAATCACGACTGAGAGCACCACAATCGCGGCGCACAAATGCGCTAGTCACGTGGTATTATTTGTATTTCGCGGGCTTTCTTCTGAGCCCGGAAAAAAAGATACACGTGAGACTTTATCGCAATTTGTGAAATGGGGGTTTCTCAAGGTGCTCTACAACTTTCCAATTTACATGTTTGGTCTAAAGTCGATATTTAATAAATTCGATAAATTAACATAATTAGCTAATTAAGTAATTGCAAAACAAAAAATTGCCTGTAGTGCGCAAGGAGGCTGGCAGTTGAATGCAATTGGTTTCGCTGACCTACCTCAAATACATTATTTTGTAACCCTTGGTTCAAGTTAGCTGGGACACCCGGTATATATATATATGGTTGATAGCATGGATTTGATAGGTCGTAGGGCACCCATTTTGAAAACCTGCTTGATCCTTTTCTTGAATTAAGTCTAAGGTGGTCCCGATTCTATTGACGTTTACCCAAGTAAATACTTTGCACGTAATGGTTAGTAAGCTGATTGGTCTCTAATTTTCAAATTCTTGGTATCTCATTTCTTATGTCAGATAATGTCAACGCTCTTCAAGATTTCAGTACCACCGATGTCATAAGGCATTGCACATAGAGGGTGGCAAGTTCTTCTAGCACGATATCCACCCCCCTCCCCTCGCCAATCGTTCAACACATCTGCAGTCACCTGATTGTTCCCAGCTGCTTTCCCTTTTTCATAGCCTCTAAAGCATTTTAACCGCGTTCTTTGTTAATGGCGGAGCGTTCGATTGCTCTTAACTATTGCAATTCTCATTACTGTCCTGACTATTTATGCATAAGTCTGCATAAAACTCCACCGCTACTTTGACAATGTTGTCTATATTAGTAACGACATTGCTTGCCGACTGCTTCTATGCATACATTTGATTTTTGCCACTACCTAATTTCCGGTTTCAGAGAGAAATGTCCTAGAGGCGCTCGACAAAATGATGGGAGTATTGTGCATTATGGCCCTTACCGGATGGACAATACTCACGTAGACAAGGGAGTCTTCCTGGCATCAGCAAAAAAAAAAAAAAAAAAAGAACCAAGGAAAGCAAGCAAAAATTATTTTTTCAAATATGTGAGTGATAAGAAGGCCAAGAATAAGGCCAATTTGCGTTAAATTGTAAAAAAAAAAGAAACAATTCTAATGAAATTTCTGAAAAAAGATGTTTTAGGGTCTATTAGAAATATTTTCTCATCAACCATTACAAGTAATAGCACAAACCTCGCACGACCCTTAAATGTATGCCTGCTGCATCTACTACACTAGAAAAATCAGAATGCGCCAAAATGTTTTTGTTTTATTATATATCTATATTATTGAAGAAGTTGTCATAAACCGAATGCCAAGGTTTATTTTTTTTTTTTTACGTCAAAGAAGCGGGCCTGCGAAAATATTCTTGTTGAGTGGATATTGTGTGTAATAAAAGAAGGTTGCTGTTGTTATGGTAGCAAAAGTTTTTTTTTTTTTTTTTTTTTTTTTTTTAAATGTACCGTCTTTGCCTAGAGTACCCAGGCTCCGCGGTTAGCTCCTTAGCCCCGTTGTGCAGAGTTTATAGGATATCTTAAAATTTTAACCACTTGTACGAAAAGATAGCCACTCACCCTTATCAGTGAAGACCATTTTGTGCCTTTAGGGATAGACAAAGGGCTCTAAACACAGCTGAGAAGGAAACCAGTCAGCCTGGTTATTTTCGCAAAGACGGTACCATTCTCAATGTGTAGTGTATATTTTAATAATTTTTTGCTTAAAATGTGCTCAATATTTCTCAATAAATTTCAGTGTGCTAGGCGCTAGCTCATCCACAAAGCACACACCAAAGTTTCAAGAGTTTTGTTTATTGAGAAAGATTGAACAATCCTCACCAACATCTCACGGGATACCACTCCCCTTTTAACTCTGCCTTAGGGTTAGGACGCGATAGCGACCTGTGGCCTTCTCTGTAGTTAGGCACGTAATTTCGTTAGCATGTATGTAGTAATCTACCACCTTACTTGAAAGACCGCATGACATACATATATGTACACCTTGTTCCCGCACCGCTCACGCGTGGCATCGTCGGTAGCGTGTCTAACTCACGTACTAAATGCGGATTCGAACACCTAATATCTAAAACCTGTCTTTAAACAAAGTTCGTTACGTATAAAATTGGCTAATAATTACACTGGACATATACGTTATCGCGGAAAGAAAGCAAAATAAAAAGAAAGAAACCAAGAAAAAAACGTAAGAATGAAGCGAAAATGGAGCGCATTGCGAACAACGCGTTACACCCTAAGCCAACGACTTCCGCGCTCATTCCAGGTTAAAGATTTCCCGGAGGGGGCATAGCAGCGAAGTGGGAACCGATTTGTTTTCCCCAGTCGTTGTGCGGAAGGTGTGGGGCATTTGTTCTCCAGAAAAACTCCCCAAGCAGTGCTTAAGGGGGTCGTGTCTAAGCTGGTTAGCTTAGTCCCTAGCACATCTAGCAATCCAAACTTCGGCGGGGTTAGGGACACGAGGCGCGTCATTTATTAAAAGATTACGGCTGCTAAGGAGAACAAACGAGGTGCGCGGCAAGACGTAGAAGAAAACCCCTTGGGCAGTATACTTTACACGGGAGCTCTAGACTGAAAGATCAAAAAATAGACAACACCCTGCTGAAAGAGGAGCAAAGACACCTTTTATTTAGGAACTTGCTTTAATGTTGCTCACTGTAGAGCCTGCTAATGCGGAAGAAGTCCAGACTGCTTTCAGAATGCAACGCGAGCCTCACAAATCTAAGGCTTCCCAAATAAGGTGTTCTACTTCATGTTGCTTCTGGCGTTATTTTATATCAAGTGATCACACATGCATCAGGAAGTAAGCATACGTTTATGGGGCAGGCCTGCTGTGTATAGATGTTTTTTCTTCTACTTTGTGTTCATTTATCTTTCCCCTGAACAGAATACATTACTAATTTATGAAATTATTGAAAAAGTGGCATAAAGTGCAATTCCCAAAGCTTTTCTTGGCCTCGCCGACTGTTGGCTTCTTGCATTCAGGTATAAAAAAGAGCACCCTCATTTCCCCTTTATTTATCTGCTTGGAGACAAATGGGGCTTAATTTTCTTTGGTTTCTTTAGTTGCATTTTTCTTTCTTTGGTTTCAACTTGGAGGAAGATGCCACACTATTTGGTTTCTGTTGGATTCCAGGTACGACCATTTACCTAAGCCACTGGTGGTATAGCGAATATTCCACCTAAAATCAACACAGTCCACTAGATTTTACTGTTGTTCTCTTTCTATAATGATTCTTTTAAAGCAAATAAGAGAAAGAAAAAAAAAAGCTTTTTCATAGCCGACTTGAAATGCTTTGCATAGTTGCTGCATATATGGCGCCACAGTAAGTGTTAACACAAAAACAGGCCATACAATCCGAACATTTACCAAAATCCTCAGCTTTTGATATTCGCAGTCGGACTTCTGCAAAACAAGTACACCAACACTATCTGTGAACATGCGAACAAAACGAAAAATCTCTTAAAAGTCCTCATTTTGCTTCACTTGAGGCAAAACGTAAGTGAGGCTTGTTCCTAAAGATATAAGGACCGGCTGCCCGTGAGAATGTATAAAAGCGAGCTTAAACTAGACCGTCAAGCTGATAATTTACTGCCTTTGACAAAGACGGGAGCTTGTGCTGCCGCGGCCTGTCAGTTGGAGCGTGATCACTTTCACATCGGAGAGCGTCCACGAGCCGCCAGAACAGACCGTCCAAGGCTAGAATAAGCGGCTTTATAAATATGCATGCTGGCAATAGGGTAGTCGGACCATGTCACGGATCAATCTACAAATATTTTCACTTAGTAATGTAGGCAGTTGTGGTTTTGTCTTTTTGATATTTATTATTGAAAAAAATCGTTAGGAATCTTTTATTGTTCATTTTAGTTTCAAAATACAACCTTTGTTCTTTCTTGCTATTATTTTTTGAGAAATATATTATGTTTCAGAGCTGTCAAAATAGACGCAGATATCATGACATCTTTGTTTAGAAGAGCCGCTCCAGTCGCAATACTTATTTCATAGACGGTCATATAAATTGACAATCCTTGCAAAAGGCAGTTCTTTACTCGTGACAAATAATAGAAGTATAGAAATGAATTAATTGGGCCATGAATAAAAACTACGCACAAGTTTGGTTGTAAACACAAGGTCGTTTGGTTGGTTTATGGGGTTTAACGTCCCAAAGCGACTCAGGTTATAAGAGACGCCGTAGTGGAGGACTCCACCAATTTCGACCACCTGGGGTTATTTAACGTGCACTGACATCGCACAGCACACGGGCACCTTGCTTTTCGCCTCCATCGAAAAGCGGTCGCTGAGGTCGGGATTCGATCTCGCGTTCAAACACACGATACTCATGTTGTGGTTCTATTCTGCAATGAACGCGGGTACCACGCATGTTATGATCCTATTGGTAACATCATCAATGGAACTGCCGGGAAAGTAACACTATCAGGCCATTTTAATGCGTCAGGAGCGACTTAATAAGCGATCACCAACGAAAAATCAGGTAAGATAGCACTGTGGTGTCTTTTTGCCAGGTTCCTGGTTCAAGCACTTTCAGTAATTTCCCTCTGATCTAGGTACTATATTTGGTACTCGATGACCAGTTATTTGGGACAAGCACGCCGGAAATGTGTGTTTTTGCGGCAAAACGGAAATTAAGGAAATTGTGTTCTGTACATGTTTGATGGTGTGTTTTCAAACTGAAGCCAAACATTCCAACCCATAAGTGGTATGGCGTCCTTCTGCAAAAAAAGCCGAGGCCAGTCTGCGCACACGCGAATACGTGCCTGCGTGCGCACGTACGTTACCCAGGAACACAGGAAGATCACAGCGGGTTAACTTTCCTGCGCCTGTTTCACTCAAAATATTCACCGCTAAAAACAAATCTCTCTGCTACTAACTTCCACCCTCTGCACAAGACGTACCTACATTCTGGAGAAGCCTGACATCGACGGAAATAAAACTAAGAAGATCTTCAGGCTGGCAGAATTGGTGAAATATATGATCGTTCTAAAACGCAAACAAACAGGACTGAGTAGAAGAAGAACGAAAAGAATGGAGATGGCTTTCTGCGCTTCCCTTCTCCTACGCGGTCCTGTTCTCGCTGTTGAACTATCCCGTATCCCCAGAAACCCACACTTGAGTGAAATTAAAAAGTTGCGCTAAAGTAACATTCGAAGCCGCATTTTGGAGGCGATCTATGTAAAGGAGGATTAACTCACATTGCTGGCGCAGCTATTCACCTACATCGAAAAGGGGCCACCGCGGCTGGGATTCAATCCCGACCTTGGGCAGAGTAGCCGAGCCCCCAAACCCCTGCACCACCGCGGCGGGACGCGATTTAATCTTATGTAGGCATGTAGGGTATTTTTCTTCTTTTCCAAATCTGTTCTTGAAAACTTCTTCAATGATGCCGGAGTTCTGGAAGAGAAGCTTAACTGCGGATGCTTTTTCGCACGTCTGATTTCCGCGACGTCCCAAGCCGCGTCCACTCTCAACGCCAGGAAGAACATCCTAGCAGTGCGAGGCAGCAGCACAAAGCTAACCTTATTGTATGCTCCAACTCGGTGTTGGATAGGGCCTTTCATTGTCCTTACATCTATTACCCTGACCTGACGAGATCGGAACATGCTTTCCGTGACAAAAACAGTGCATATATAAGGCGGTGACTCAATGTTTCTGCTGACAAGGCTGCGATTTGGAATCTGATTCAACCTGGCCTTTATTCTGCGCCGTCGTAAGAAAGAGGCGAATGGTGTACGTATTATTTAGGTAGTTTCCTTCGAATATACCAGGACGGTGCTGATCACGCTTTTAGTGCTAAAGTTTTTGCTTCAATGTGTTCTGCTAGAAATTGAACAACAAAGCATTCGTCGTGTCATCCACGAAGGACCAAATGCGGCACTCGCTCAGCTCATCTCGCATCTTTCCAAGCTTTTCTGCATAAAGGCTGAATGTAGCTTCTTTGCAGTGTACACTGGCATGACACGTGCTCTTGAAATACTTCTGTAGGCACGTTTAAACAGCGGAGTTTTTATTTTCGTTCATGGTATACTCGCAGCCACTAAGACTTATAGCATAAATCGGTGTAGAATTTGTTTCTATTCTTTTCAAAGGTTTCTTTAAAGAAGGATTAAATTAAGGTTGATGGCTTAAGGTGTTGAACATTTGCATCATCTCGATCAGGTTTTTTGTTGTGATTCAGATTCTTATTCTCGCAAAAAACCTCTGAAAATAACATAGATATCGCTTAGATGGGATTTTAAAAAAAATTAAGTATTAACAGGCTCAAATCAGTCTAAGATGGCAGCTGAATATTTGGGCTAAAACAGAAAACGACTGAGAAATGCAAATTTTAACAAACGTGGGCAGTTCCTTGAAATTAATGGCACGCCATGAAATAAATGATGTTGAAAGTCTGCAGTGGAACGCTTTACAATTTCCGAGTAACTGTAAAGAGACGTCTTCACGCGCTGACCTTTACTCAGCATGATTGGTAGACACAGTTTCGCCACCTGCAGCGTAGCGTAGTGTACCAGCCGTCCTCGGCCGAATCCATGCGCCATTGGAGGCCTTTATATAGTTTTGGCATGGCTGACAAGTCCAGTTATCCCTAGCCAAAGACGAAAACAACGGGGCGTGAAGCGGAAATTCTCGATGAGTCCGCGCCGCTTGTGTTGCTTATGTTAGTGACACGGGCCTTTATCTGGCAAAGAGCGAGGAAACCAATTTCATGGAAAGATGGGGGAAACATGGCGCGGGAGTGCCAGCGGGAGAGCGGATTTCATACTAACATTAATGGTTGTTTTTGTGAGGGTCCGAATGTGTCTTCGTATGCACGCGCGCCTGACATCATTTCACTGCTACGTGTTTCTACTACATGTCCGCTAAATGTCATTCGTTCATCAATAACGTGCGGTCGCAGCACAAGGAAACATGATAACGCGGATTACGCAGGTGGAAATTTTAACTAGTTGAGCAAATTCCAGCTGGTTAATGCAACAATTCGCCGTTCGTCCTAGCTGAAACCAACTAGGAACCGTTCGGACGAACTCACTTCGTAGACTTTCCGAAATGCTGCACCTTTCTATGGATTGCCATTTTAGCAGCTTAAGTCTACAAGCTGCGTCGATGAAAATGTCAGAAAGCAGGAAAATGGTTGCGCTATTTTCTGCTCCCGAGGTTGATAATGTATACACAGCCGGCGTTGGATTAGCGTTCACTACAGGCTAATTTGCTTCATTTGGTGTCAAGCAGGCCACACTTCGCATTACTGCCGTAGCCGTACCTTTGTCACCCCTCGCTCCTATTACAACGCCGACCGTGGATACAACTATGGGCATATAGACCTCGACGCTTCCCTGCCCAACCAGAAGAGTCTCGCCCAGCCTGTGCTGGACTTGGACACTTCTTTTCTCAACCTGATGAGCCTGGCAATTAAACTGTTCCATCTGCCCGTCGCTCCAGTCGACCTCCATCCCCACAGGCTCATCGATCCCGTTCATCGGTACCTATGACATCTTATCACCATCATATAACGGCACCTTTTCAGTGAACTAGTGAGTGCAGCGCCCGGACGTGATGCAGCATTACCGACCCGGATGCCAACTCAGTACTGACCTCTGCACCCAGACGTAACCTGATTGTTATTCTTGTCGACGGAGTCCCAGGTTCTGCCCTTACTGACACAATGGAGTCCCAGGTTCTGCCCTTATTGACACAGGTCCCACATTTCTTTTCTCAGCTCCTCCTTCCGCCAACACCTTAAGAAAGTCTTCACACCCGCCACCTAATCTGCCGTTCGTGTTGCTGATGGCAACACAGCTACTGTAATTGGCATGTGTACTGTAAGAATTACCATTGCCGACCGCCACATACCTGTCTTATTTACAGTACTGATCCGCTGCCCTAAAGACATCATATTAGAACTCGACTTTTGAACTGCACACTCCGCTCTCATTACCTGTTCGTCTGGACGGATTCATCTAAACCTGCCGCTCTGCTCTGACAACAAAGGTCCTGAAACTTCAACGCTCCGTCTCCGCTCCGCTACATTTACCCGCTTACCACCAGAAGCTGCAGTGTATGTGGTCATGTCGCCTTTTCCCTCCGTTACAGATGGCGGCTATGTTGTTTGCCCCATAACCGACGTGACTCTCCAGCGTAGCATCGCTCTCCCTCACAATATAGTGCATATAGTTCAGGACATGAATATCAGCACTTGTATTCATGTCCTGAACTTCAGCTCTTTTGTGCAAGTTCTTTTTGAGGACATTTCTCTCGCCGAACTGACAATATTGTCGGAGTTTAATGTAGCTTCTCTTTTACCTGACCCTATTGCTGGAGTACCGACACGACCTGCACCGTCCCCACCCCAGGAGGACCGCATATCCGCCTTGCTCCTGACTTGTGCCTGTTATAGCGTGGTATTGTATTGCGAGTAGGACGCTCGCTATGTATTGTGTTGGCTGATTGCGTTCGTCATGTCTGCGCATGCGCTGGCAGCTCACGCAGGTATAAGACGACGCGCGTTCTCTATGTACAAAGTTGTTGATTTGAGGCTGCGAGCTAGCACCTCGGAATAAAATCTCCTGTTCCTGTTGTCCTGGCGTCTGGATACAACAGTGCCCTGATCATGCAAAAGAACTTACGACCCTTCTGGCTTCGTTCAGCGATATTTCTGATTGTGGTAGCCGACCCTTGGGTCAAACGTCCCTCGTTACACATTTCATTGATACCACGTACGTCAGCAAAATTCACAGACGACCTTACCTAGTCGCCATTTCTGAACATCGCCTCATACAAGATGAAGTCGACAAGATGTTGGCAAGGAACATTATAGAGCCTTCTAGCAGCCCCTGGGCGTCACTTGTCGTGCTTATTAAGAAGAAGGACATTGCCTTGAGGTTCCGCGTTCATTATCGACACCTCAACAAAATAACAAAGAAGGTCATTTACCCGCTCCCCAGTATAGATGATGCCCTTGACTGCTTGCACGATGCCAGCTATTTGTCTTCGATTGATCTTCGTTCCGGTTATTGGCAGATCGCTGACGACGAACGGGACCGAGAGAAGACCACCTTCGTCACGCCCGATGGCCTGTACCAATTCAAGGTGATGCCTTTTGGTCTGCGAATTGCGCTCGCAACAGTCGAGCGCATGATGACTCTCTTTTGGGCGGTAACAAATGGACCACGTGCTTATGTCATCTCGATGACGTTATTGTCTTTTCTTTGACATTGTAGAGCCATCTGCATCGCATTGATGCCATTCTTGGAGTCTACCGAAGAGCTGGCCGTCAGCTTAACTCGAAGAAGTGTAGCTTCGGCCGACGTGAACTCAAGGTGCTCGGTCACGTGGCGTTCAGCCCGAACCATATAAAATACGGGCTGTAAGTGCATTTCCTACACCCCGCTGTACCAGTGACGTGCGTAGGTTTCTTGGCCTTTGCTCCTATCTTCGGCGGTTTGTCCCCAACTTTTCGGAGATGGCTTGTCCATTTTGCTGAGACAAAGAACAGTCTCAAGCCTCAGCTGCGCTCATTGCGGCCCTCATCAACCCTCCCATCCTGGCACACTACAATCTCTCGACACCAACGGAGGCACCGTCTTTGCCAAAAGTAAATAGGCTGTATGTTTTGCTTCACAGTTGTATTATAAAGCCAATAAGTATTTCCAGAGGATTGCAACTCTTTAAGAAATGAGAAGTACTGACCTTTATTTTTCACAGATTTAAAGCTTCAGATTAAGTCCGAATTTACTGCCACATGGTCGAGAAACAGACCCTGCAACCTGGTTGCTTTTGGCAAAGACGGTACGCACCAACGACAGTGGTCATAGTATTGTTGCCATTTCCGCCCAACAGCAGATGGGTTCACTCGTGTCATTGCTTATGCCAGTCGCCTTCTTTCTGCGGCTGAGCGGAATTACTCGATCGCAGAACGAGAGTGCTTCGCCCTCATGTGGGCCATTATAAAATTTCGCTCTTGTTTGCCGCCCGTTCTCCATCATGACCGACCACCACGCCTTATATTGGCTTTCTACGCTGAAGGACCCTACTGGTCGCCCAGGGAGTTGGGCCTACCACCTTCAGGAATACTCTTTTTCTGTCGTCCACAAGTCTGGTGGGCTGCACGCTGACGCCGACGGCCTGTCCTGCAACCCGGTAGATCCGACACCTACGAGCGAGTGTGACGATGACACATGCGTGTTGGCCATCTTTGACCTTTTAAACATTCATCATGAGCAGAGCTTAGATCCCAAGCTTTGCAGCATTATCAGTCGCCCCAGCACTAATCACCTTTGTGCTACTCTTGCTTTGTTTGTGCTCCATAACGGCACCATTTACCGGCGGATTATGCGACCAGATGGCGCCAAGCTTCTGCTTATAGTCCCCGAACACCTGTGCGCCCCCGTTCTGCGGCAATTGCACTACGCGCTCACAGCTGGCCATCTTGGTCTATCTCGTACGTACGACAGCGTCCCCCGCCGCTTCTCTCGGCCAGGCCTCTACCGCTCTGTTCGTCGTTACGTGGCTTCTTGTGACAGGTGTCAGTGATGGAAAAAGCCCTCAGTGGCGCCTGCAGGAAACTTGCAGTAGATAGACATTCCAGTAGACCCGTTTTCCCAAGTCGGCCTTGATCTCCTCGGGCCTTTCCACTCTCTGCGCCGGGGAATAAATGGATTGCTGTAGCCACAGATTATACCAGGCGCTACGCTGTCACCCGAGTGACACCCACCAGTTGTGCAACTGACGTGGCTGCGTTTCTTCTCCACAACGTCATCCTCCTCGATGGTGCTCCACGCAAGCTGCTTACTGACCGTGGCCATTGCTTTCTTGCTCGAGTAGTCGACGAAATTATCCGGTACTGCTCCATTATAGGCACTATTCGGCCACCGCATACCATCCACAAAAGAATGGCCTCACCGAAAGCCTCACCTGCATGCTCACGGACATGTTGTCAATGTATGTGTCGGATGATCACCGAGACTGGGATTTTACTTTGCCGTTTGTAGCGTTCGCATATAATTTTCTCCTGTTACGACACAATGGGCTACTCACCCTTCTATCTTCTTTACAGCCACGACCCTCCCTTCCGTTTGACAGCGTACTCCTTCCCACCGCTAACGCCAGTTCTTACGTTCTTGAGGCCATCTGCCGAGCTGACGCCGCCCGTGTTATTGCTCGCCGCCGACTGGCTTCGTCCCAAAATTCTCAAAAACGGCGCCATGATTCTCGCCACCGTAATCTCCACTACTCTCCGGGCTCTCTCGTCTTGCTCTGGACTCCCGCTCGTAAAGTTGGGCTATGTGAGAAGCTTTTGCCACGCTACGCAGGGCCCTACCATGTTTTACGACCAGTCACTTCCGTGACATACGAGATCAGCCGTATGCATCCGCCGCAACAGTCCGCTATGCCACGTACTGAGATCGTTCATGTCGCCCAAAGAAGCTGTACTACACATCCAGTAGTTCGACATAGTGTGCACAGGGACTGTGCTTTTCAGAAGGGGGGTTAATGCTACCTATACGCCCTGCGTCACTGGATGTTGAAGAAGACGATCAACAGCAGTAACACGGAAGGAAGACTGAGCTGTAGCAACGGTGCTACGAGCAGGTTGCCCGAACATTCATTCAAGTCATCTGCCGTTGTGTTCTCCAGCTAACCTTCTTGCAAAGTATCAATATAACTATAATTTGTTTACACGGAAGGAAAAGCGCAGTATCTGTCACACTTTCTCCGCCAAGTGTGAGTTTGGATGCTAAACCATCGCTCCTGTCGCGTGGTGGTCCTTGGCGCGCGTTTAAGTGTGAGACTGCAGACGGCAGGAACGCTAGACAAGATATATCGCGGAATTTTGCGGAACATGACAGATCGCGCGCACAGACCTCGCGCACAACTCTCGAGCATGGGATTTCGTTTCATGAGCCTAGGAACGAATTTCGCCTTAAAAAGTGCCTGCGATGCTCAATGTGTCTCCCAAAAATATGCAACTTGCTTCCCTGGCCTGCTTTTATTATTTTTTTTTTACTCGACGTGTATACAGCTCATTCTGTCCAAAAGCCGATGGCATCGTAGCAGTACTAGTGGTCGGCACACCAGCGTGTGGACAATACTCGTGCCTAAAATTCCTGATTGGTCAACAGGATTATGAGGCACAATCGCATGACTTTATGCAGAAATTTCAAACATCCTATATATTTAAAATAAAACAATGAAATATATTCAAAGAAATCAATTCGTCGGAACTTGGGTTCGAACACAGGTCCTGCATGCTAGAGAGACACGAAGCGGATAGTCCAGGAAGGGTCTTTTTTATTATTTCCAATATTTCACAAAAACTGCAGACTTGCCAATTTTTCACAAGTTAGTCGATTTACATACAATATATATAATTAAACAAAGTTCAACTTGATTACTTTTTCCCGTGCATTGACTAACTGATAAACACTATTGAATTTTTAAAACATAACTTATTTGTAGGATCGAATCCCCAAAATATTTTTGGATACGTCTGATACGAAGGTCAGCATTACGAACAGCCATTTGACGTTTCCATACGCTATACAAACCCGGCTACCTTTTTTACAACTATGAACCGATTTCCAAGGTGGTATAAAGGGAAATGTTTGTGCAAACTTCGCTGCAGGACTTGACAAAAAAAAAAAAAAGGTCACAATAAGTTATGAACACATGTACATCATTCTATGGCTTTTTACACAAAATACAGTTCACACCCATGGCACAAAGATTTCTTTTTCCGTCATCCATGTCTAAACGGTAAGAACTCATACATACAATTTAAAAAAGAACGTCGTTTTTGGAGCAGGCTGTACAGGCATTCCTTTTCACGTTTCAGTACATTTTGCCTGTTCCAGAAGAGCATAATGACTGGTACACAGGAATAAGCAAGACTATTTCAATAAGATCTTTGTAGACCCGTTTTAATCGCGCGTTCCTCAAGCGAAGGGCAAGCAGTTGACAGAACGAACATTTTCAAAGCTTTTGTCAAGCGTAATCGACAAACGGTATGTAGAAAAGGATCTTTTACATCTCGTTAGAATAAGAAAAGATTAACAACTTGGCGTAAAGATGAGTGCGACAAAGACAATGCACCATCGCCTACGTGGTGGAAAAGGTTAATCTGACTTGTTTTTTTATAACGTGGACCTCAGATAAAAACTGCAAATACCCTGTGTATCGTTGTATATTTATCCTTGAATAACGCAAAACCTATATTACATTCTACAGTTTTCTAATGGTGTCAAGGTGTTAGAAGGGCACCTAGTGAAAGCGTTGTGGGGCGTGTGACTTACTAATGCGTTTGGGATGTTCATTGACGTGAAAAAAGAAATTAGACTTGAAATATTTTTAACAAAAATGTTAAGAAAGCGCGCAATGAAAAGATGGTGTTAAAGGCGCCTCGCGTCTGCTGTTAACGCGAAGCTTACGCGTCCCTCTAATTTCCTTTTCAGCCTTCGGCTGAGCCACCCAGTATAGGTCTAGGCAATTCTATGCCATCGAAGGGGACGTGAAGTTTAAATTATTCAGGTTCAGCCATGCGTAATACATGAGCAGCATTGAGAAAGTCACTTACTAGTGTGGATTACGGATTAGAAATGTCAGCTGCTATATCTTATTAGGCGGATGCGAAATAAGCTGCGCGGCTGTATTGAGAGAGCTCGAACGTAGACACAGACGCTCGTTCACAGTGCGGCCTTTGTAAAATTGGTGGAAACTGCTCCGGAGTCTTCTTCTTTTGCGCTTTCTTGTTGTTGGGTTGTTACGGCTATTGGAACGAAGAAAAGAAAATGTTTGGTTTGGTTTGTGGGGTTTAACGTCCCAAAGTAACTCAGGCTATGAGAGACGCCGTAGGGGAGGACTCCGGAAATTTCGACTACCTGTGGTTCTTTAACGTGCACTGACAAGAAAATGTACGGGCCTGCATGGGCCTGCTAGCTAAGCCACCACCGCTACCTCGTGCGGACAAAGGGGAATAGAGAAATCCAAGGGAAAATGCATTAAAGAAAGAAAAAGACCGGCGTCGTGTCGCAACCGCCATCGTTTTCCACCGAAGAGCCGGCCAGTGCAATGACGGCATGCACAATAGATAAAAAATCAGCTGTGGCGAAGGAGTTTCCGCCAAAAAGGGTGAAGGTTCCTAACTTTCCAGCCCCAGAGGACTGGAAGCCGCTTCTTTTGCTCTACCTATCTCTCGCCCCTTCCTTTCCGTTACGGGCCGATCGGGTGTCCCAAGAAAAATAAGGCAGTTACTATTCCTTTCCTATCCTGGAAGTAATTTTCTTGAGAGTGGCCTCCCGGTATCACTTTGACTAAAATGCCTGTTTGCCAAAGGATTATACAGTTTCCTCAGTGTTTTGAAAACCGTACTCTCTGGTGTTGGTGCTCATAGCTTCCTCCATTAGAAGGTTATTTGATAACAGCGGAGCAAGCAAGCCTCTCCTTGCGTGTTGCTGTACCGTTGAAAGTCAGCCTACGTTACTGTGTTTAGCACTACTGTAGGCATCTTTCTGTCGCTAATTAACAAGAAAATCCTGAAATAGGCTCGACCAGGCTGATAACCTTACCATATTACTGGGTGAAAAGAGTGAGTTGTCTGATGAAAATGGTGCGTGGAGATAGGCTGAAGCGAAAAGGCGACATCCTACACACACAAAAAAAGAAATAAAACAAATTGATGGGGATTGTTTTTAAATAATTCAATGTACGAACAGCAAGAGCATAATCAGTGACCCAGACAGGCAAAGCAGTACGGCTGGGCTAAACCCTAATTCGAAGAAAGCTGAAGTAACGGCCAACAGCATTGTCGGCAAAACAGTTTACAAGAGGTAGTGAGGTGCCAGGAGAAGCAAGGGAATAAATATATGAAGTGCAGGTAGTGACAGCATATACTGACCACGAGAGGGAAACAAACGGCGGGCGCATTTGTGCATTATCATTACCAATCAAGATAGAAGTGTATGGCTGCCGTATCTTACCGGTACTACCCTATGGCGCAGAAATTAGGAGGCTAACTTAAAAGGTTCTACTTAAATTGAAGGCAATGCAGACAGCAATGCAAAAGAAGATGATAGGTGTAACATTAAGGAACGGGGACTGAGCTTAGTGGGTCACATAATAAACGCAGGGTAACGAATTTCTAGTCACAATCAAGAAGCTAAAATTGGCACAGGCAGGGCGAACGCAAGACAATTGTCTCGGAAGGTTAGACTGGATTCCAAGAGGCTACCTAGCTTTCCGCCGGCATAGAAAGCGATGTAGCTGGATGAGATTAGGCGATTTGGGGGGTTTATGTGGCCCAGCTGGCGATGAAGTGGGTTAATTTGCCATATATGAAACAGGCCATTGCGCTGCAGTCGGTGTAGTCAGGCTGATAATAAAAGTAATAGTTCTCCAAGCCACTCTCCTACTTGCGTCTCGACGTAATTTGTGGCGTCGTACTTCTGAACTAGTTAATAAAAGGAAGAGTTAGAGTTTCCGTTCAGTGCCTAATTATTCATTAATTGGATTTAAAAATGCTGTTAAGTCCCACAAAAAACACGTCTTGGGTGTTGGGATGGTCTCCGTATTATAGCAACTCAGGTGGTTGAAAGCAATATACTAGCGCCTACCATTAAATTGCATTAAGAGTTGTGACTATAGAGTTTGTAACGCCTATGAAGTTTTCGCGTAAACCTAGGTGATCCGTTATCAACGCTTGTCATTGTGTATCACAGAGAGAGTATAGGGGACCTTTAGAAGCTGTGTTCAAGAAACGGCAATTTTCTTTAATATGTGCCGAAGGTCGCATATTATAGTATTCTTCCCGAGCACAAAGGAGATATTTAAAAAAAAAAAAAAACATATATCTATGAAGGTTATATCTTACACTGAGGCGCAGTTGTACAAAAAGCAAGCGCAAGTGACATAGACGCAACTATGTTAAAGCGCCATAACAAGGCGCGTCATGATGGTCATATTATGTGGAGACAACTCAGTGCCTCCTTTATAAACGCATTTCAGCGTGGTTTCTTCAAGATGTTCACAATAATTTTCCTAGACCTTATACGGGAGTTAAAAATAGACCTCAAGAGTAAAAAGTGAATGCTATAGAGAAAAACGATGTTTTTCGCATATATTCGAGCAATGATAAGGGTCTGCAAAGCACGGATAAACCTAACTGCAATCTGCGAGTTCTAGACGCAGGTTCCGTTCTTCATGTCCTACATTATGTCGTGTCCTTCATTGGTGCGCCTTCTTGTAATCCTCCCTTGCGCTTTTCTTGGGCAACCATCTGTGACTTTGGCTTGTCTGTTCAGCTTCACGATTAAAAGTAAACAAAATGATGCATGATTTAAGTTCTATTCGCATAACGCTTCCTAGTCCAAAGCTCCTCCCGTGCTGTCAGTTCATAAGAATCGGGGAGCAAATGGGAACATGCATGAAGTTAAGGCCGGAACAGCTGGCAGTAATAACTTTTCCGCGGCGAAGAATCGGCTGTTTGATGGAAGAGCGAACGGAACTTTCATGGTTTTTAGTAAATGGAGGTACTTGGAAGGGAAAAAGGAAAGGAGAGCAGAGGATATCAAACATCCGTCACAGCTCACGAATAGGGAACAGCTCTAGATAGCATTTCCCAGCAGTAGGAAACGATCTGGTTTCCATGACGACAAAACTTTCTCCGAGTCAGGTTTAGCCGTAGTAACCTCCACCATGTACTTCGATTATATTTTTTTTTTTTTTGCTTTGAGAGCGCAAAGAGTGGAAATGCAACGAAAGAAAGCAGATGAAGAGCAAGAGTTAGTTCGATCGGATACGCCGGGCGCGCATTATATATGTAAACATAGCTTTGCAGACCTGAAGCAATAATGTCATTGCAGTCATAATGACAAGCGGTACATGAGCACAAGAATTGCCTCTTCCGATGCATATCAATACATTCATTCTTTTGCGATGTAATAACGCCGCGTTCGAGTCCAAAATCCAGAAAAGGAACAGAAAGAAAAAAGAGAACACAGGATAATGGAGCTATGACAGAAAAAAGAGGCAAACTATACAACGAAAACAAAAACACAATTGAACAGGAAAAGATGGATAAAGTCTGGGAAGGAAGTGATGAGAGTAAAAATTATCCTTTCCTTGAGATGAAACAAAGCAGAACCAGCAGGCTCTTCCTCAAAAATGAAGGAATCAACTGCGAAGAAAGCCCAATTGTTTGTACTTGGACAGTATTGAAACTTTCAAGTTCAGTGGTGTCGGCATAGATAAGCTTCTTGCCAATGTTCATTACCTGTATATATGGATGAATACAGTGAACTTGCTCTTTTCTTATATGTTAGGGGCCGACGCGGACCTTGGTCCAAAAACTAAACCACATAATTTCAAGTTTATGCAGCTCTTTAGACTATCCATCGCAATTTTGTTGTGATGATATTTTCGCATACTTTTAACGAAGAAACAGTGGCCGAGGAACACGCAAATAGGGAATCTCGTTTTCAGAGCCCCAAGCCGTGTTTATAATCGGTGTTTTCTAAACGTAGACCTGGTTGCGCTCATCGCATGCTTGCCAGCTCTAAAGCGTGCTCCGACTGAAGTAGCAGCAAGCAAAGCTTCCTGACACCGGAGGGTGCCGATTTCTATCATAGGTGCCGAATTTATACCGGAGCTCTATTCTTTACGCTGCAACACCCAAGGCCGCTTATCTCGCGCGTTTGATCTTGAACCTCCGGAGCGGGCCTATCGAAGCGCTCCAGTCTACCTACTGGGCGCTTCTTCGCCTTCCTCGTCCCTAGCACTAAATGCGATCATTCACAAGCGATCATTCTGCTTTCCCTATCCCTTATGGAAGCTCTCTGCTATGATACCACCTGAGGATGAAGGGGGGGGGGGGGGGGGGGGGGTGCACCATCTTCACCGACGTTGGTTGCCCAGTCTCGCCATGATGAGGTGCCGTACCGGTGCGAGTGCGTCAACGCTTCGGCGTCTGAGTTTGATCATCCAGCCGAAATATCTTGCAAAAAAACAGCAGCGCAAAGAAAGCGTGGTCGGCTCGAGGAAGAGACCGACGAAGAGCAAGAAGTTTGCATAGAGAAGAAATGCCAGTATACGTGTAGACATGCTTAACAAAGCTTACGGTCAGATAATTATTTTTAACCCGAAGAAATCTCCGCATTTTTCTGAGAAAACTTTATAGTTTAAGGACGAATGGGGCAATCGACTGCTGATCCCGAAAAGGCGGGCTTGATCCCAGCCGCGGCAGAGGCGTTCGAAGAACGCAATGGCTGCAAGATTTAAAAGAATGCGGTGTACTGTGCTATGCACGTGCATGTTAAAGAGCCTCACGTGGTAAAATTTAAAAAAAAAATAGTTGGTTCACAGGAAGGGAAAGGCGCAGTATCTGTCACACTTGTTTCTGTGGACACCTGAACCGCGCCGTAAGGAAAGGAAGGTGGGAGAGAAGGTGGAAAGAAAGAAAGAGGAGCCGTAGTGGAGGGCTACGGAGCAATTTCGACCACCTGGGGATCTTTAACGTGCGCTGACATCGCACAGCACACGGACGCCTCTTCGTTTCGCCTCCATCGAAACGCAGCCGCCGACGTCGGGTTCGAACCCGGGTACTCCGGCACAGTAGTCGGGCGTCTTACCACTGCACCACCCCGGCGGGGCCGTGGTAAAACCTCATCGGAGCTTTCCACTACGGCGTCCGTCATGGCTGAGTTTTACTAAAACGCTAAACTTATTAAACGAACCAAGCCAAATCAAGACTGAGTCGTTTCCTTTCGAGAATCGAGTATCCTTAGAGACTATTTTATGGAGGAAATGTGCGTCTCTGAGTTCATGAATGTGTAAAGCAGCCTACCTAGAGAATTTCCATCTCTATATGTTTAAAGTGTTTTCAGATATGCGTTCAACGTGTATTTTTTTCTCTACATTTAAAACAAAAGTTACTCAACTGTGTACGATGCACATAGTCGAGGCTGCGGGATAATTATGACAAATATTGAAAAAAGAAAATTGCTTATCAGCCTTATTGAGCTCGTGCACTGAAAGCAGGTAAACCGCAGTTATAACCAAGAACTGAAGCACCTGAAAGCATTCGCTTCAAGGAGCAGTGTTTATCTAATACATTGATCATGAAGAACGGAGCTAGACAAAATACGAAGAGAAGAACAGAGAAGTGCATCACTGGCCCAAATTTCAACTCTTATACAACACTAATGGGAGAGCCGCGCTAGAGCAGTGATATGTGTACAATCGCCTAACATCCTCCTGCGAAAAAATTTACTCTAGCATATACGTAGCACCAAAGAGTTCGGTGATTATAATATATAGAGGTTAAACTACCCTTGCCGCAAGTTCATGATCATTAGCCATCGGCCGCAGCCACAGTCGCTGCCACCGCTTCAATCTTGAATCGATTCCGCGCTTGGTTAGTTACTCGTCAACGGGCTAGTCTGACTTCGTATTGTTTGGTGGTCTCGGCAGCCTATCTAGCACGGCTGCGGTCTTCATCTTTAGCCAGTTGGCGTATGGGTAGGGTGTATTTACCTAGGTTAAATAAAGAAGCGGCGCAAATGGAACTGCGTGAAAACAAAGATGATCTATGCACTGCGGGAGACTGTTTTGCAGTTGGACCTTGATGAAGACGACGATGCTTACTGCACATTGCCAGAGTGTGTAGCAGTTTTACAGGTAGCGTCATCGCCCGCGGATGTAGCACAGTGCTCGCATGGCTGAGTAAGTGTGAATGAATAAACTGTATTGAATTAAGACAAAAACAAGACTGCGCCCGACGATGAAGTCGATGATATTTGCTGCACAGTGCGAGTTGGAAACGAAGAGTTTTGCTGTGCTGAGCGAGATGAGATATCATGCAGCGCACGAGTACGTAACGCAATCTGTGAAACCCATTAGATACTTGGTTCAGGAATAACGCGAAACTCGCAATTGAACGCAGTAAAGCTAACGCCCTAAAACAGTCTTCGCCTTTTCCTTCCCAACTTGTAC
>JAJIZL010123685.1:44259-84890 GCA_023969395.1 Amblyomma maculatum
GTTGTCATCATGTACATCCAAACAAGGAGGCAAGTATGCTTTCAAGGTAGTTTTATTGGCTGTTTAAATGTTTAGTTTTCTTTCGGACTTCAGATGAATGGCTGATTCGCCTGAACAACCAAGACCGCTCCTAATAATAATCCTAATAGTGCAGCAGAAAAGAAACGACATAGAGCAAACAAAAGTGAAGACCATGCTGTTTTTTTTTTTCCTCTTTGTGTCGTGTCGTTGCTTCTTTTCAAATACAGTAATAATATTGTAATAACTACTTCAGCTATCCGCAAAGATTAGATTCTTAATCTTTTCATGTCGCAAAAGAGCCAAGGTCTAAGACGTGCGGAAAGTGATGGCGCAAGTGCTGACTTGCCACGAAGCTTCTTTTCGGAACCACGTGCCTCTTATACGCACGCGAATTTAAAGCAACCGCGAGAAAGCGAGATCTATCTGCCCGCCTTTACCCCAAAGTCATTGCTCTCGCTCATTACCTTCAAGATAGCAAAAATAAATAGCAAGGGAATAATCACGACCATACTATTCGCACCCTTGTAGCGGTCGTTCTAACCCTAGCGATGCAATAGAAGCATTCTCAAGCCGTTAATCCTGGTCGTAAACGAAGGGATTTGTTTCCGTGGAAGAAAGAGCCCGGAGGATAATAACGACTTCTTCTAATTGAATAGCGACGGGTCTCCGCAACATCTTTTGAACATGATGATACCAAAGTTTGCGGTCCTTTATCGCCTCGCTGATAGAAAAGTCGTGAACTGCTTCTCCTGAGGGATTTGCTCAGTATATGAACTGAGAGCCGTCGAAATCGTGCACTAGCGTCTCATTTTAATCGATTTCACTCGGGGGAGAAGGACTTTGAAAGTTTTTAGCCGCTGTCGCGTCCATAAAAAAAAAAAAAAAAAAAAAGATAAGTGAGAGCTTTGTCCGAATGAAGAGCTATCACAGGAAGAAGGTGCCGACTCTTTTTGAGAAACGTGCCTTGGTGTCGCTTGGTTGCAGCCGCAGCTTAGCAGCAAAGAGGCGTTATTAATCTTCTGTAACACGCCTGGCTCCGGACCATTGCCCTTGAAAACATGGATTTAAAAAATAAAATTGAAGCGCACAAGCAATATATCGCTAGCACGAGTGAGACGTGAAAAGGTTGACGACAGCCAGAAATCTTAAAAAGGGATAAAAAAAGAACAATTCATTCCGGCGTTCATACCTTGATGAATTGCCCAAAATACATTGAAAATTACCGGCGTCTTCCTTTTACATACCTATAATGTGACTGCCCCGAGCAGGCGAGTTTTCCTTCAACTCTTGTCTTAAAGTGCGTTTCTGACTGAAAGAAAAATTGGGCTCTCTGTGACTCACTTCTGCCATTTTCTCTCAATTGGCTGGCTTGAGTGAGATCAGCGGCAGCAATGGTTGCTTGAGAACATGTTAAAAACATGCTTAAAAACATGCTTAAGAACTGATGTAGGTGTGGGCTTAACTGAACACCAAATTCGTGAAGACACGAATAAATGTGAGGGGTTTGATATTTACAGCGGAGAATAGAGGTGGCAGGAGCGCGAAGAGCTACCGGAGAACACGCGCGGTCGCCACTACTGAGGAAGAGAGGGGCGAGAGAGGGTACACCCGGTTGCAGAGCTGGTTACGAGAGTTAACGCCAACGGCGACGCTGCCGCGAAAAGCAGGAACTGGCGCCGAAGCGCTGCGCTTTAAAAAAACAGGTCTCCACAGGTTGAGATGCTTTTTCCGTGTATTAAACAGTGCAGTGGGTTCTATACTACACCAAACAGAAACATGCCAACGCCAATAACAACAACGAAAGTAGAAATTATTGCTCTATTCAGTAAATCTAGCAGATAGCTGGATGACGCAGACAACATGGAAACCGACCGGAAAAGTGCGAGGTCATAAGCTTTCAGTAAAACACGTTGTTGAGCTAGTTAGTGCATTGCATGAAGAAAGACTAACTAGTCAGGAAAACGCACACAGGAAAAAAAAAAGAAAAAAAAAAACAGACGAAGAAAAAAAAACAAGACAGCCTCTTGCTTTCTGCATCTTTTTTTTTTTCTGTGTTGGCCTTCTTGGCTGGTTAATCTTTCTTCGTAAGGCTTATTCGGTTTATTTAAAACTGCATAACAATGTGGGCTATGCAGTTTCGGCAGGGCGCTCAGAGACGTTCTAGTATGTTCTGTTTTACGTCGCTTCGTGCGAATTAGAGTGCCAGTTTTTAGCTGTCTTCAGGTCATGTGGACAGGACAAAAAGAATGCAAATTGCACCAGGCGAGTCTGAGGAAAGTGAAACGAATTACAGAAACAGACCTCGCTCTGTGTATCTTTCAGTAGGTGTCAGTGACGCTGCCTGAGCCGTAGAAAAAGGTGGAACATGCGCGAATTGGTCATTAGTTATCCGCAGTTAAATGAGCCCGCATGCGCCTCTTGGTTAATATTGTGCTGGGCTGTTGCGTGAATGTTATCACACAGCAATACTGAACAGAATTTTTTTTCATTGTTGCAGCACAGCAGCTGCAACCACGGAATGGCAGAAATACCTTCAATTTAGTAGCCTAGACGTTTCATGAATAAGAGCAGAAATAACTCCCGACACAGTGTTGGAACTCAGTGTCTTGGCACACTGCAGACTCGTCATTTTCTCTTTCTTCTTTTTGTCTGCTGTGTTCATTAGTGAGATTTTCCTACAAAGCTATCAGACTCGAATGTGCAATACAGTTAGGACTGCTCCGAAGTGATAGTTATAGTGAGCATTACTGCTGCTTCTCGTCTCAATTTTTCGTCTACGGCGTTTCCGCTGTGCAGTTCCTTACCGCTGCTGTGCTCCTTATTGGCGCTTTTGTCTCATCGCTTCCACCTCTCGCAGCGGAAGATATTGGTCCGCATGTCGTCTGGCCCGTTGCAGACGCCCATGGCAGGCGCACCGCTTGGGCGGTGGAACGTAGAAATTATCTCCCCCTCCTCCCCCTCCGCACTCATAAAGCGAAGTTCTTTTCACACGGTGCGCCTTGTTCTTTGGCGCGCTTCGTCGCGGTGGGGAGGGGGAAGCTGCAAATAATGATTGATGACCTAGACAGGAAAGGTAGAAAGGTAAGCTTGAAAGTCAATATGCAGAAGACTAAGGTAATGTTCAACAGCCTCGGGAAGGAACAACAGTTTACGTTAGGTAGCGAAGCACTGGAAGTAGTAGGCGAATATTTCTACTTAGGACAGGTAGTAACCGCAGATCCGGACCATGAAAAAGAAAATAACAGGAAGAATAAGATTGGGATGGAGCGCATTTGGCAAGCACTAGCAGATTATGACTAGCAGCTTAACGGTATCGCTCAAGAGGAAAGTATGCAACAGTTGCATCTTACCTGTACTCACCTATGGTACTGAAACGTGGAGGCTAACCAAGAGGGTACTACTTAAGTTGAGGACAACGCAGAGGGCTGTGGAACGAAAAATGGTAGGGGTAACATTACGGGATAGGAAATGTAGACGGAACAGCTCGTCAGGCACCTGAAAGGCGTCTTCATGCATCCTCCTGCGTCGTTGTTCGCGCCGACGTATATCCGGCGTAACACGAAGTAAACTGACGCCATTTTCACTCCGAGACGGCAGTGAACGGCTTGCATATTCAGTCTACATTTTTTTCATCTAAATTGTGGTTTCAATTTACAACCAGTAACCAAAACAAAAATTGACGTCATTGATGAAATTTAACGTCCTCCTCAGTAACTTTCGTTACCGCGACGGAACATTGACTCTGACGACGGCACAGCCTGAACACGGCGGCCTTTCAGAAAACAGCTGATTCCGTGGGCGCAGCTATTTTGAGCGTCGTGTAAAATCGAGGGCATGTGTGAGTGTGGTTATTATGAGAAACAATCTGACTAAAGACACTAAAGGCTCAAACCTGCATGCTAAACGCGGTACAAGCGCTTAGCACGAAAATCGGTGACCACAACTTGATCAACTAGCTTGTTCATCCATGTAGCTTCGGCACAGTTAGGCAAAACTCAGCTGACTACATATCATTCAGGCCGTTCGATGACCGACAAAGCTTCTTTAAAACTTACCCAGGAAAACGTGTCCACCATGCGCAGGAGTACACCGCCAAACGAACACGCGTTGTGCGTGGTAAGATTCGAGGCAGCGAGGGTCAACGGCCAGAAGGATGCGGCCAGAGGATCTGATGGAAAACAGGCACAGTAGGATGTTTAGCATGGCCTTCAGAACTCGTAGCAGGACACATGCAGTAAGAAAATAAAAAGCCGATGGCTCACTTTTCGGCTCTCACAACACTGACCCCCTTGCCTTGCGACTTGATCGTCACCCCTCGGCGCCTTGACGGAAATCAGCGCGCCGCACGATAGCTTCCACTACCGATGCATGCACTTGCTTACCAACGGCGATGGGATGTCAATGATATTAAGATCCCAACGGAAGTTGAAAACCTCCGGCGGCAAAAAAACTGGGCGCGCAAGCCACCGCAGTGACGACGCATCGCCAGCAAGCCTCCGATCATCGGCGCGTTTGTCGGCAATCATCGCACGGCTACTCTTCTTTCAGCGGTTCCCGAGTTGAACAGCATCTGACAGCTCATCCGGCAAGTCAAACGAGTCTTCGTATGCCTTCCTTCGCCGTAGATCGCGTAGACGCCATCACTGTTTCAGTAACTATCTCAATCGGCGTTTCTCGAGGTAAACAAACAGCCGCCATTTTCGCTCACAAACTTTGTGAGCGGTTTGTGCCTACTTCGCTTCGCTCACAAATTCGCTCACAATTGAGCGCGTGTGCAACGTCATCACTTTAGTCTTGTTCATGACGTAAAATGCCCTCACCGGTGACTCGGTGGTGACGCAAATATTCACCATGTCTGCCGCTCAGGGCAGACCAGTAGGAGCACGTGATTCGGCCGCAGGAAAAAGGAACGGAACATGTGCTCTGCCCGTACGATTACCGCCTGCACACGTTCACGGATACAAGCATCGCCCTGACCTACGTCCCTCCTCCTAGAGGACAGCATCGCCCAATGCGGCCACAAGGAACGCCGACAGCAATCTGAGCGGGGCAGCACTTCGGAGAAAACGGATGAGTAGCGAACTTATGTGCTTCATTAAGATGCCATCAGTGGAGAGGATACCAAAATTTAACGACAAAAAGCAAAAATTTGAGTCCTTCTTAGAGCGCGTTGAGCATTTTTAATGGGAAGTGCGATAGCCAACGAAAAGCGCCTCTCCGTCTTCTTGACAGTAATAGGCCCGGAGACTTATCAAGTACTAGGAATTATCACAGTACTAAATCGCCGGGAGAAACGTCGTATGAAGAAGTGAAAAGCCTCCCGAAAGAACACTACAGACCCAAAAGTTCTGTCGTAGCGGAGCGGTGTAAGTTTAAGTGACGCGTGCAACAGGAGGGTGAAAGCGTCGAAGGGTTCGTTGTCGAACCTAAACACTTAGCCAGGAAGTGTGACTACGGCGACGTTTTACAGGATGCCCTCCGAGATATATAGGCTGGTTGCCGGCATACGGGATGAAGCTCTGTTCGTGGAACGAAGCTTGACACTTCGAAGCGCATGCAGAATCGCCCTTGACAGAGAACTAGCGGTGCGAGACCGTGCGCAAATGGGGTCTAGAGAAGACGAGGCATCAGTGCACGTAGTGAAAGGTCGACCGCGTCAAGAGGCGAGGCAAGCTAAGCCCAAGAGAAAGCAAGACCGCGATAGCCAGAAGTGTGAAAGATGCGACAGGGGACACTCGTCGGAAGTTTGTTGGTACAAAAATTCTGTTTGTCGTGAGTGCTCAAAAGTTTGCCACTTGAGTAAAATGTACCAGCGTTTTAGGACAAAAGCTAAAAGCACGCATGCGCTCGAATATTCCGACGAAACCTCTGATAGAACTGTATAATTTGGTCAACTCAAACCAATCATTTCATGAAGTGGGCGTTAGGGGCACGCCCCTCCATCTGCAAATTGGTACTGGAGCAGCAGTCACAATCGTTCCAGAGCAAGTATACAAGTCCTCCTTTTCGCACGTAAGATGCGAGCCATGCAAAATGTCGCTTCACGCTTATACTGGGGAACAAATACAACTTAAAGGGCAGTGTGACGCGGCTGTTCAGTACAATAGTCAGAGCATGACGCTACCTGTAATTCTTGTAATGGATATCGGAAACAAGTTACCAGCGCTACTTGCCCGAAATTGGCTTGCTGCGTTTCAACCTTGACTGGCAAAAATTGGACCGATGGTACTCTAAGACAGAGTGGCGGTTCTAAAACAGAAGCGTACCTTCCTTGTTCTCTGAGTATTTGGGAACAACACAGAATTTTCAAGCAAAAATTGTTCTGCAACCTGGTACAGTTCCTGTATTTTGCCGAGCTAGACCTGTACCTTTGCATTGTAGAAAAAAGGTTGAACAAAAACTGTTGGAGCAAGTCGAAATAGGAAATGTTGGAGCCAGTAATGCGCAGCAACTGGGCTACCCCGTTAGACACAGTTTTAAAAGAAAATGGCAGTATCAGATTTGTGGGGACAATAAAATAACCGTAAACCACTCATTGAAAACAGATCATTATACCTACTACCCAGACCGGAGGATTTTTCACACAGGTTTAGCAGGAGGAAAGGTATTTTGTGTGCTAGACCTTTCTTCAGCGTACCAGCAATTGCCGCTTACTCCCTAGTCCCGACCATTTTCGACGGTAAACACTAGCCTGGGGTTGTTTGAATTTGAGCACCTACCTTACGGTGAGGCGAGTGCAGCGGCAATATTCTAGTCCATGATGGACGAAGTGCTTCACGGCATCCCGTACGTAAGATGTTACATCGATGACGTGATTGTGTCTAGGCAGTATATAGCAGACTGGCCAAAGACACTGAAGCGTGTCTTACAGCATTTCAGTGAATATAATATCACACTCAATCTGGCTAAATGCCACGTTTTTCAGAAGTCAGTCACGTAATTGGTTCACAGCTCAATTAAAAAGGTATTTACCCTACGAAGGCAAAGAAACAGCAATCTTGGAAGCATCGGAGACGACCACCGTCACAGAACTTAAAGCGTATTTGCACAAGTGAAATTCTAATTCAAACTTTCTTAATATCGCCTCAACTGTAGCAGAGCCGCTTTATAGGCTTTTGAAGAAAGATAAGAAATGGTCGTTGACGAAAGCATGCAGCGATGAGTTCAAGGATACGAAAACACTGCTGCCCAGCAGCAAGAAGGTACTGGCATACTATGACGTCAAGAAACCGCTCGCAGTGCTTTGTAATACTTGAAGCTTACAGGTACAAGCTGAAGTTTAGGAAGGGAAAGAATGCAGAAGGGGCAGATGCCTGGTTGCCCCAACCGGTATCCGCGAAAGACAAGGCATCCGAATTCTGTCAGTATTTCAATGCCTTCCGCTCACAGCTGAAGAGATTTCAAAGGTCTCAAATGAAGAACACTGAGCCGGGTGGCAGACTTCTCATTGAACGGGGGGCCTAGACAGCATGCAGACGATTTGAAAGCATGCTATGTTCGTCCTGACGAGTTATCGCTGGTACAGGGTTGCGTGAATTGGGAATTGAGAGTTGTAATCCCAGAACAGCTGAGGGAACGGGTGCTGACTATGCTACACGATGAGCACCCGGGCGCCCAGAAGTTGTCTTGTGGCTCGGGACAAACTCGGCAATTGAACAGTCCGTGCAGAGATGCAGAAGCTGCCAAGCAGTTCAGGCCACCTCCCAGCCGGTCCCTGATCGCCCATGGTCATACCCTGGGCACTTTTCGTCACCCGTGCATGTGGATTTCGCACAGAAAGAAAACACCGTGTTCCTCGTACTCGTAGACTCGTTCTCAAAATGGATTGAAGTGTCACTCTGTGTAGTACCTGAAATTGCGTACACAAATACTGTGGGCTTGATAATTTCATTTTAAAAACATCTACCGCAACAAATGAACTCAAATTTTAGGGAAATATAATATGGCGTATGAGAAATAAAGCGCTGCAAGATGTTTATGCTCGGAAATCGGTTCCCATCGCCTTTGACATGAGAATTTTTTTTAACTATGCTGAAATTGCGAATAGCATCCCAACGTTGCATAAAGGAGGAAAACTGACACGTGAATCATACCGCATAATAAACGTTTTTACCTAACATCAAGTGGTCAGACATCGTAAAGAAATGCAGCATTCGTTGAAAGTAAAATCATTGTTATGTTTCAAACAATGCGCAGCAGTCGGCGCCTTGGTATCAAAGCGATGATGCTTTCGTGCCCTGAGCACACTGCTGATATGAAATAGGTTTTGCCTACTTTTCTATTTGCTGAGATTACAAACAGCATATATATTACGTGTGGAAGGAAGCGGTCGCCAACGTTTGAGATAGCGGTTGTTTCGTGTTTGCAGTGGGAAAAGTTTCATGTGAAAGCACTACAGCGTTCTGCTCCCAAGAGATAACGTAGCGCTTTTAATTTCTTCTTTATTTCTCCCGCACTTCTCCTCCTTTGAAACACCTTTTGAGGTTCCTCAGTTTCCGCTTGAACTATAGAAAATACTTTCTAGAAAGCTCACTGTCCACATTTAGGTCAGGGGCTAATTAGCTGACGTAAGCGACTCGATACATTTGTTCGCAGCGTTTCTAAGCTGCAGTGCTAAGAGCGCAGAAGGTCACAGCACTTCATTTTCGAAATTTTTTATCCTTTTTGTCGAGTTCCAGGCTGTAATATAAAGTTTGTCTCTTTTTCTTGCCTCATTTTTGGCTCACATGGTCACCTCACCACATTTTCCGTGAAGTGAAAGGTCAATAATAGACATTGCTTATTTAAGAAATAGCGGGATTTTAATAGAACGCTACAAAACATCAAAAAAGGTAATTCTAAGGAATTGCGCTAACATCGTAGGCATTTGCAAAGCGGCCATGAGGGAAACTTTTCAGCAGGGTTTGTCTGTATTGACACCTTTGGGGAACATGCGGAGTACGTACTTGAGTTTGACAATGTAAAGTAAGCCTTTTCAACTCTAGAAGCACAAATGTTCAGTGTTTTTAGCGCCAATGCACAATACAGCGTAATTAGATGCAGACGGAAGCGACTTTTCAAACAAAAACCATAACAGCGAGAGCAGATGTCGGTGCCTCTGAAGGAAGGATGCCTTCAAATTTTAACGAAGCCAGGGCTTTCCCGCTGTTTTACCTGTAGCAGTCCTTGCCAGCCGTGCGTCACCACGTATTTGTCGAACAAGCGCTCGTCACCATGAAGCTTGGATAGAAAAATTGAGAAGAAACCAGTTTACGTTGGTTTCACGCGTACCTGCGGCAAATGAAACACTGATTTTCAAAATATAACAACAAAACTCTAGCTGAGGTCAATCTAATATTGTCTCAGGCAAACGCGCAGAACTCAATCATAAAGCTGATATCTTGAACGTAGGGGCGAGGTCGACTTTGGGCATTGCGCTTAGCGGTCGCACTTGTACAAATCTGCTCTTGTGTGAAAATAGTTTAGAATTTCCGAATTTGAAACAAATGGTGCGAAACGTTTGCCGCTAGTCAAAAGCACTAGTGTGGCACAAACATTGGACACATACACGAAGGGATGGCTCCGTGATAAATAATATGTGGAGGCGGCTTCGTGCTTGACGTCTGAACGCCTCCTCGCTATTTTCGTGACGGCATGGAGCTTGCGCGCGGGTTCGATCCCTGGTGCCGCCGGTTACCCACCGGTTTTGAAATGGTTACAAGCTTTCCTCTGGCATGGTGTTCGGCTCTTCTTGGGTGAAATGCTTGGGGAAAGGGGTCACGGCCGAAATAGTTGCGGCGATGTGGCAGTGATTCGTTCCGCCATCGGACAACAATAAGTCCGCCTTGCGCAGCAACAGCCCATTATGTGGCCCTTTTTTTTTTCTATTTTGCTTACTCGGCACGCGTCTGCATGGGCCCGTCAACAACTCGTCGACTGCGCAAAGTCTCGAGTCAACACCCGTCTCGCGGGGTCGAGCTGCCCTCAGCCTGGGGACAACTCATCACTGAACTTCTCGAAAGTTCCAACAGCCCCACATGGGGTCACACAACACATCGTTGAACTCCGCAAGGTCCACCCGATGGTAATCTCAAACCAGCTTTACAGGTTGAAGTGTTCGAAACTTATTCCGTCCCGGAGGACACAGCGGGGTTAGCGAAGCTTCTTCCAAGCTCACCCCCTGAGGAAGCTATATATATATATATATATAGCATTACCACTGATGGTAACGCTTGAGTCGAAGCAAACGAATGGAGTGGCCTGATCGCCAGCAGTGCGCCAGGTGACTACCAAGACTATTGTCTCCTGCACACTGCACATATGTTGTCACGATCAGTACTGTCAAGACAGCAGGCCTACGAGAATAATCTACCCTCTATAGCGGCTGCAAATAAACGACCAGCGGAAAACGTAAACACTGGTCTGTCCACGTCTTGCTGTTGGTCTAGAAATACATGGCAGTGGAAAGAAAAAGAAGGCGCCGCGTTAAGGCGCCCGATCGTTTCGAAACCAAATTGCGTAAATAATTCAGATGTCTCCACTACGGCATCCTCCATAACAGATTACATTTTGGGATGTTACACTCTACACATTATACCAAAGAGAACGAAATGAAACCAGGAATTAAGAGTGAAACTATTAGATTTAGGCCTCGTATTGCACTCTTTCATCCTCTTTCTAGTTCAGTACAGAAATAACCTTAATTCGCGATGGTGCATTGTAAACAAAGCGGGGTGAGAACTCAAGTTAATTTTCTTGTGGAGAAAAAAGATTTAGTTAGACTGCAGTCGGCCAAAAACTCCGCTCTTATTGATGACCATGTTCCGAATGAACTTCCAGCCAAGCGCCGCTGTTCGTAAATCGTTTCGAGGGCACCCATTAATCAGTTACCATTGTTTCCTTGCATCGGTCGGTTGGCAAACGTCATTTACTGTCTCTAATCTCGGCACGAGAAAGTGGTAACGTCTACCGTCATGATAAAAAAAGCAAGGACTAGTACGCTTCCGGAGCTCTGCCTGATTGCTTAATCGATATTGGCAGAGATAAAAAAAAAAAAAAAAAAAAAAAAACATGTGCGGCACTTTGGACGACTAAAGTGCGATAAGGCGAAAGCCTTCATTTTCATTTTCCTTGCATATATTTACCCTCTCTCTCTCTTTATGTCTAGTTTCCAGTCCCATTTATCTATTTCACTATTGTTTGATCATTTGCCTTTTGAATGTTCTGTGAAGATGACCCAATTCCAACTGAGAGAACTACCAGCTTGGTCTTGCCACGTGATCTCGTGAAGTCACCATACCCGCCGACCGGTCACTGCTGGCCGCTATCACCCTCAAGCTGCAACCTGACGAATACTGGCCACGTCTGACAGACGGCGCACATATTCCCTTATTGCTGGTGCAATAATACGAGTCTGTATTATGATGTCTTATTCGCGTGCAGAACTCGAAATGAGTGCGTGGTAAATACTGAGCATGCTTCATTGCGGAAGCAAAAGTATCAAACCTGGTTCTAATATTCACCAGAGCCATAAATTATTCCAAAGCAGTGTCTGATATGCAACGTACGCGGTAGTCTGCACAGGAGTGGTAGCATCGAACGAAACGGCTAAGGCAGCAATAAAGGCATCTGAGCCGAGGAAGGAAGCGGATAACATTTTTTTTAGTGCTGCAGCGCTACTACTCGCATTCTTCCAAGCATCCGATGACTGAAGCCGATTAGCCTTTTCACCTTTCCGAGTGTGGAAAGGAGAGAGGCGTCATTGTGCCAAAATACTTTACAAATTGTGCTTCGTATCCAATGGCATACCCAATAAAAGCATTACTACAAGAAGTTTGTCTGTGTGAAGCAGATGCTATGTGTAGTATGGAAGCATGGCCGCCTGATTAAGTCAGCAAATAACGCGTAATAATTAGGACACAAAAACACAATCGTGTCATACTGCACAATTTCCCCCTATTAACTCAAATAAAAGCCTGTATTTTTTTTTAGTAAAATTCGCCGCGATATTTTTGCAGTCTTTAATAAAGGAGTCAAGTTATAACAGATATTCTTAGTTTTACAGGTCACGCTTTTGTAGGAATTGCCAGTTATGAGTTATAGTACACAGCCAAACAAATAGAGCCGAAATTCAGCGGACCATCCGACATGCCTTCCGGTAGTTTGTAACATGGTAAAATCTGCAGAATTACTACTAGCGTATGCTCTTGGAACGATTACTTCCGGTAAAAAATATGTGCTCATGCGTAAACGAGACTCTGCCGTGACTGGTTGCTACACAGAAATCTTACAAGTGTCTCTACGGCCGCTGAGTTACCATCGCGATATATTAACATATTCAAACACTGTTTTTTACGGCAGGATACGAATATTTTGTAGAAGCCACAAGAATGCACCACTGGCCAATCTTGCAAGCAAGCTCCCAAAACTCAATAAAGCGCCGGAAAAGCATCAATGTTGTAAAGCTGACGGGCTGTCATATGTATCCCCACCCTATGTCCACACGGCAGAAGCCGTGGTCCACTAATAGACCAACACCGATCTGTGACGGAAGCAAGATGCGATGGCGCTGCCACCAGGCTTGGCCGATTGGGGGTGAAAACAAGGCTTAGCGTCGGTAGCATGGAACCAAAATCTTTCGAAACAGATTGCTGATTTCAAAGCGCGCTTAGAATGTCGTCATTCGGTGCAGATTAACTATAAACATCGTAGAACACATTTTCGAACTACGAAATGTCATTACAAGGGCAAAGTATTTCAAAGCATCGCAAAATGTAGGACCTACAATGTCATGGGCACGGCCATAGAGAAACACGCAAGCAAAAAAAAAAAAAAAATAAGGCCGAAACAATTTTCCGGTTTCGGAAAGCACTAATGAAAATGGAGATGCTTAAACGCTAGCGATTGTCTTGAACAAGTGGGACAAAGTATGCTACGTCATTCTGAAGCCAATCAATGCGCATTTTAAAGACCGGCGTACCCCTCAAAAACGACAGCTATCCGCTGGGTGCTTCTCTCAATCAGAACTTCTCGTGATGTCCGACGTGCTGCCGCACAGGCTACATTCCCTCTTGAATACTGCAGCTCCAATAATGCAAACCTCTAAGCTGGAAGCATGCATTGCTCACACGGCACGATAAACAATCTTCGCGCAGAAGACGACGATCAGAATAGCAAGGCACCGCCAGTCTTGTAAGAATAATGACAAACAAAGTATTTTGTACAACGCTTTCCAAGCAAACGAAGATTATAGGCTGCGCGAAGGACAGGAAGGTGCGCGAGTTTTGAAGCCTCGCAAATTGTTAGATACGGAGCGGAAAAATTTGTTAGCGAGGCATCAATTCACCTGTATCAGAAAGAAATTCACTTTTTATGCTGACAAGGTAAGGTACTTCTGTTTGGTTGCGCATGCGTTATGCTCTTGAAGGAAGAATGTTTCTTTCAATAAATCAGTTGTTAGTCTACGCTCGTCCTCTCTGCATCTTTTCTGTGTCCAGTCTCCTGCGTAGCTTTATGTCTTCACAATGCCTTACCAACTAGCCTTTCATCACACACTTCGAAAAAAAATGTTGCGGTAAGATGTGTTTACGTGCGTTTCTACGCGTTGCCTATTCAGCTCGAACCCCGATACGTTTCACAGTGTTTTAAAAATACTGAGCACTGACCTTGTGTTTCAGACTTTCACACTCTATTCTTTTGATGTTCATGGTTTCTCTGCACCAAAAAGTGACATCATAGGTGCCCTGTAAAATTAAAAAACTGCTTTGAAATATTTTGCTTGCATGTATTTCTATGGCCGCTAAGTCTACTTATCACTCCCAGTCTGAAATAACATTCAAGCGGAGGTGATGATCTCGCCACCATACGTCTTGGCCAGGGAGGGCCATTGTAGGATGCCTACCAACTTCCCTTTACTATGTCATAACTGGCAATGTTCATGATGCAAAGGTTCCATATTTAGTTCATGCACCAGTGCCTGCGTAGCAGGTGGCTACATCTGCCACGGTAGGATAGCTTGATGTTCGGTTTGGTTCATGAGGTTTACCGTCCCAAAGCGACTCAGGCGATGAGATACGCCGTAGTGGAGGACTCCGAGAATTTCGACCACCTGGGGTTCTTTAACGTGCGCTGACATCGCACAGCATACGGTCGCTTTGCTTTTCGCCTCAATCGAAAAGCTGCCGCCGAGGCCGGTATTCGATCCCGCATCCTTGGGAACAGTAGTCGAGCGCCGTAACCCCTGCGCCAGCCCGGCGGGGCATTACTTGATGCTCCTTCTCCTACTGCAGTGGTGGGTGTTTCTGAGGGCAGCAAAGGTGTCATCCATAATGCACTCGATGTGTCACTTTCAGCGTTACGTCTTGTCGGTGTGTCGAAGGACGCTAGGAAAAGCCAGTCTTGGCAAGTGTAGACCACCGTATTTTTAATCTTCAGGATGGTGTTCTTTTTGGTCACACTAAACATTTCCCGACTGAATAGTTAAACAAGTAGTGGTACCGAAGTGCCTGCGTTCTTGCTGGCCTCTCTCAGAGCCCGCCATGAAGGGATTCGAAAAACTAGAGCTAAGGTGCTCGGTGAATTATATTGTTCCGGGGTGCAGGCTGACGTTAAAAGATTCATCGGGTGATATGACACGCGCCAACGTAACGTGCCTATGAGAAATGCCTAGCTCAATAGCAAGCGAAGTGTATTGTGGCCTGAGTTCTCGCGCACTAATATCAGGAAAGCACGAATGATGGCTGCTTCTCGTGAAGATCCCAATGAGGCAGCCAAAACATGCAGTCAGTCATCACAGCGATGTATAGAAGCTTTTCCTCGGGTGACTGTCTTCGAATTCAAGGAAACGCATGGATGAACTGCAGGGCCGTCTCAATGAAGCATTCGCTCAAAACAACTGGCTGAGAACTAGAAATCTAGCAGTTAAGGACCCCTGTATGCCTCGACTTGTGTGAACGAATGGTTGCTGTCAGTGTAATGGAGACAGTGTGTTCAAGTGCTGTTGAAAGAGATCGATTATTTCTGTCTCTGATGATATCCTAATATATATTAATGAATGGTTACAGTGGTGGCATTGATTACGAAATGCAAGAATGCGTGATTGGAAAGCCTGAGTGCCGAATAGTTCCGCAGATAGTGATCCTTCATCTGATCCTGTTGGCATCTTCCTCGTTCTGTTGTTGTTGTTTTTTCTATATGGCCATGCTTTAATAACGGCAGCGTTTTCAGAACACTATATGCAGATGATGGGAACTTTACAAGCAATTCTGCTGTACTTTGTGTTTTCTGTGGAACTCCTGTAGACCGTTTGATCTGAACGCTGGTGATCATCCTAGGGTATGTGATGTGCGCGAGATGCTGTGATTTATGCGAGCTAATCATATAGAACAACATGTGCCACGCATTTGGGTTGAATTTTTTCTCTTAGAAAACCTTTTCGAAGAGGGGCATTTCCAAACAGTAAAAAATCCGCTCAGACAAACGCAAAATTAAACAAGCGGGGGCATTTGTTTCCTTTCTTGTCGCCGTCCGTGTCATTCATGCTTTTTCGAAAGGCAAGAAAAATGGTTAGGTTGAGAAGGGAGTATAATGCTAGTAATGCAGATGTGGACGGTTTTGCCTGGGCTCTTTTGGACGATCAAAAGAGAAGTGTGCGATATTTTACACATATACGTAAGTAAAAACGCTTAGATGCAAACGTACACTCTGGCATTCCACACGGATCAGTATTAGCTCCGCTCTTCTCTCTGATATTCATTAATGATATCGTTTGTGACGTACGCTTCAAGGTCATGGTTTTCGCAGACAACTACATTCTTTATCATGAAATACGAAATTCAAACGATCAGGAAGTATTAAACACCTCTCTACTTAAAATACAAATTGGTACTATTAATTTTAGAAAGACCGTTGCTATGATGATAGTACGCAAAAAGAACCCTTTTACATTTGCTTATAACATTAAGAACCAGTGTTTATCTGTCGTTTCCAGCTACAAGTATTTGGAAGTAATAATCATGCCACATTTTAGGTGGAATAACATTTACAATAAGACAATGAGAAAACGTGTTTTTTTGTTTTTTTTAAGGCGTGTGTTAGCTAACGCTTCACCTCAAATTAAACATTTCGCTAACAAAACATTTATCCGGCCCGTCCTAGAGTACACTGCGATTGTCTCAAATGAATATAGACAATCTAATATCCCAAAACTTGAGAAACTACAAAGAAAGTCTGCAAGGTTCGTTTTTAACTCATACAGCTGGCCCGCGTCCCATCCCTTCTTCTATGAGCTGCAGAACTCGAAAGTATTGCATTAAGGTGTTACCTGGATAGGTTGCAAAATTTTTGTTTACTTTATAATAGTCAGTTGGAAATTGATAAACGTTTATCTATTCTACCGGCAAACCGCCTCTCCACGTGCTCGTATCACAGCAAAAACATTTGTGGATTATTCGTGCAGGACTAACGCATTTAATAATTTATTTTTTCTGTGTACTACTTGTGAATGGAATGCACTACCCGCCGTTGGTGTTGATTGGCCAACGGTTTCCTCATTTCTCTGCTCGCTGCGGCATAAATCATAAGTTAAATCCGCCTCTTCCCGATAAACGACTTTCATCACGTAAATATTCTCTTGTGTTTTGTTCTGATTTATCCTGCAGAGTCTATAGCTTCTTGCTTTCTGTTTTTGCTTTTGTTGATTTCAATTTTCCAATCCTGCCCAAGGCCTGGTAACAAGGCTGGCGGTATACCTGTGAAAAAATAAAAGTACATTCTGGATTGTTCAACATCCAGGCATTTCATTTGGGATGACTAGAGTAACTGAAGCGTTAGTTGGTGGTTTTGGCCCTAAGCGCGTTACGACTTTCCACAAAGTTTCCTCTTCTTTTTACGATTGCAATCAATATACTGTATATTTAACGCATCGTACAAGCATTCATGGTTTTGGGTTGGGACCAAACAATTTTGGTGGGATTGTTGGAGAAAGTAATAAATCACAAAATAAGGGCGTCTTTGCGGCTTCGAGAGCGGCTCCACGGTTTCCTCTGAAAATGTGCAGTAGAGCGATTTTGGAGCGATTCTGTATTGGGGTCTTTCAGTTTGCCTAGCACCACCTCGGTATTTAAACACAAAACACGATGATGTACAAATGCGGATAAAAATGCAACTAAAAAATTTGAGACGCAGATGGGGCAACAAAAAGCGAGAAGCCACAAAGTTTCGCTCCGTTGGTATGATGGCGTAGCAGCGGCAAATCTTTTCCAGTGAGATGAATACAATTATTCAAGGTTCCATATTTTTTAGATTGCTATTCAGTGCCGCATACATATCTTGATGTGCTAGCAACTCCTTCTTTGCTATCTCTTTTTTTGGTCCTGAAGCGTGAAATAACACTTCGGCAATTAAATGCCAGCATGATCAGTTACTAGTGTTCTCTTACACAGTACTTCAAAAGCAGCAGTAACATTTCCGTGGTGTTGTGCTGGAAAATAAGAAAAAAGGAAGAGGATACCAAATTCGGCACCAGCTTAAACTCAGGCGTGTTCTACTGGTGCCCGAACTTGAGCGTCACCCTCAAACATCGAACACAGCCTGTGCATGACCTTTCCCAGCAGCGAACATCACGGCAGCAGATCGGCGATAAAGGGTCAGAAAATTATTCTGCACGCGCGGGTGACATGACGTCACTTGACTCGACTCATATGTGAGCTCGCAGCTTCATTGCCAGGTACTTTATCGCCACTGACTTTGTCAAAATTGCGATAGGAATGACTTGAGCCAGAATGTGACGCAGGCTGTGACATGCGCTGTAGCATCTTGCCGCAACGTGATTCGTAACTTGCTATTCACGTCATGAGGGAATGCGTCGATGCGAATTTAATTGGAAACAAGTTTCACTGTGTCCAACAAACTCATTTAGGTTATCAGTTCCGCTTATTTTCAACGAGAATAGAAAAGATGTGAAACACTCGCTTTGCTTTGACAAAATACGAAGCAAACGTGGCTCAATAGTATTTCTTCGTTTCTAGTAAAGGATACAAAAAGGAAAATCTCATAAGTGGCCACAGTGCAAAGCTAAGCAGTGCAAACATCTGAATCGCTGCTCTCGAAATGCAGCCTAAAAGTACTAGGAGTAACATACTTGTGCACAGAATTGCCGGACAGCGGGGACAACCGATGGTCGATGTGGAAAAGACTAGCACATCTTGCAATTGTTATATTTTGGACGCGGACATACATATAAGCAAATGGTTCATAATGCGACCTTCAAAGTCCGGAAGCGGAAGCATGGGCTCTGCGGGGTGGAGTAGTGTATGTATCCCGGTTAATTTAGGTAATCTGGGGGTTTCTTAACTTGCGTTGATATCGCACAGCACACACGTGTTTTATGATTGCTCTTTTATTTCACTATGACCTCCGAAAGTGAACATCAAGTCTAGAATCAGCAGCCCAACTTGGTAGCCATTAATTCACCACTGCTGGTACAAATAAATATACTTCTGGAACCATAATCGCCCAGAAGGAATAAGAGCGCGAATTACATTGTATGAGAAATACAATTAGTTGAATTTTTATGCGAGAGCCATATTGTTTGAAACAAAAATGTCACTTCAAGGCAGAAAAGAACGGCATTTTGAGAATAAACTTAGCAAGGGAAGATATTATTTTTTTCAAGCGAAGGTATTTAATAAAAGTGCCTTTTCTCTGTTTTTCTCTCGACCAGACAGATTTCGGTCACAATGTTCACAATAAAATTCGTATAATTCGCTCTTCTGCCTGTAGCAAACGTACGGAGATGTCAAGGCTTGGCTTGGTTTAGTTTGTTTTATAGGTTTTAACGTCCCAAAGTTACTCAGGCAATGAAGGATGAATGGGGCAGGACTGTGGCAATTTCGGCCACTTGGAAATTTTTATTGCCCACTGGCACGGCCGCTTGATGGAAGCGCACTAGGTGCGGCCTGCTACGTCGCCCGAAACCGGTGGGAGGCGCCTACTTCCAGTCGCCACCGCCGCGGCGCCACCGTTCGGGGACAGCCGCGCGCGGAGAGCTGCGCTTGGCAGCGCTTTGAGGGAGGCGTCGGCGTGGTAGAAGCCTTTTTTTTAAGGATATAAGATCTCCGCTTCACGATATTTGGCAACAAGAATTAGTATATACTGTCATGTCTAGTGTGACCGTGTCAGCACTTAGCACTTGCTCGGCAATGGTGTATACTGGAGTGTACCCCGAAAAACTTATAGGGACGGTGGTTCAAGGCCACTCGATTGGAGAGCTCGCATTACCGTGATGTTGCATTTGGATCCAGTTTGTCACATGAAAATGTGACCCGGCTGTGAACAATTCGAAGCTGTACAGCTGCCATGGTAGCCTAATGCATAACCACTTAATTAACTATGTCGCGAATTCCGTGTCATTTTCATACCATTTACTCATTCCTGCATATAACTTTTATACACAAATTGATGTCAACCTGTTCTAAGCTGCCAGCGCTATCCAATAAAAAAATGTCCTATTATGAGCAACCTCTGCGAAAATGCGACATGCAACCAACCTTTCTATCTCATTGTGACAAATTTTACGGTGGAAATATGAAGACGTTTATTAGTTTAAATCTAGATGATAACCTGGGATCTTCGACTCAGTTGGAGACCTTAAACTTTGTACGCCAGAACGCTATCCGTCATGGCTTCCCGCATTTTGCATGACCGGACAAAGTAAGCGCGCTTGATAGAGCCGGTCTGCCGCAAGGGGCCACGTATATGCGCCGAAAGTTTTTATTACTATTCTTATTGGCTGCTCGCAAACCCATACAATTTTGCTGGTTCGTAATTTTTAATGGAAGAACGCGCATCGAGTGTTGCTGTTGTGAAACTCTTAGCTTTGATCACAAGAAAGTTCACGCGTCAGAATGCAACTGCAGCCGAGATTCAGCAAGCAGCCGAGTACGCTTATTTAATGACCACACAAAAAAAAGAAGTACCAATTGCATACGGAAAACCTTTTTTGAGAGAATTTATCCCATAGCCATAAACATCGCTCCACTGTTGACATTTCCAGCCCAGCTCGCTATCAGTGGGGGCAGCAACTTAACGATATCTCGCATAGAGCCTCAGCATGGGCACAATCATTGTTTTTATAGATTAGCTGCAGGTACTGTGTACAGTAAGAAAACAATGATGAAACCAAAAGTTTACACAACTTGCTACTTCGCCGGACCTCTTCAGACTTCATCATCCTGTTAATGAAGGTGCTCGTAAGCTAACAAAGCTTGATTACTTCCTTTGCGGGGTACATGAAGCCTCCATTGTCCTTGATTTTCATTAACTTGTAACTGGTCCAGTTGACTCATATTTCCTGCAACAGGCTCTTGCTCGACTTACATGTCGCCTCAAATCCATTACTAAATATCGCATAAATTAAGCAGCAACCTGGTAGTGATAAACAAAACTTGGGGTTCTTAAGTCTCCTTAAGGAGCATCGTTAGAGTGCCCGCACTTTGCTACCTGCTTATGCACCGTATCCCGTAATTACTGCCTCTGTCGCATATCATTAGAATGCAGCCTTAAGCCACCGCATTATATGAAATAGCACCCTACACATAGCTATATAAAGCCCCTGTTTACCGAAGCCGTACGAACGTGCCCTATAGGAGTATAGAGTGCCTGACTTGGGATCTAAGGGTCCTGCTTTCAATAATTCCCATTTCACCCTTACATCTTATTGACTGTCTGGTTTGGCAGCTCCTGCCACATTGAACATGTCATGTGTTCTCATTGCGCCAAAGGTGTCTGGCCATATCACAAAATAAAGTGCCTCTTACCAGAGAGGTTTTTTTCCGACTTTCCACCAACACAGCGGGCACCGGATTTTCTTGGAACGTGGCTTTTCATTTTATCGCATCGGCTCAAAAAGTCTCAACAGTATAAACAAATGTTGTATGCATAGGCTCCTTTACTTGCAAGGCCACGCAGACTAGCGCGGCAAAATTTAGAACAAATTGCATGCTTATGTAAAAAAAAAAACCTTCGTAGCTTTTTCTTATATGTTCTCATAACATAACCTGCGAGAAAAGCTTCTGGTGCTACCTCATCGTGTTCATCTGCTTCGCAACACATCGTTAAAAATTCTAGTTCACTGGCCAGCTCCCTGATAACTAAATAGGTTAAACAACGTGACGGGAACACAGGAAAAGAGGACGACACAACTAGCGCGGTTGTGCCGTCTTCTTCTCCTGTGTTCCTGTCACGTTGTTTGCACGGTTAACCTATAATTAATCACCAACAAGTCCAATCTGCTGTCCCTTGTAGCAATCCGCGATACATTAGCGATGCGGGAGAGATCCAACTTAGGATCTCAATCTACTCTGTCCCTTGTAGCAAATCCAATAGCAGCTGATAGGGGATTATGCTTCAGCATCTGGACTTTTTAACCACAGCGCCGCTTTCATTTCAGAGGAAGCGAGTGCATTTCCACTCCTCGCGACTGTCTTTGCCTGAAGCGAGCTCAGCAGATAAAATTAGAGGGTCTCTTAGATGTCTGTTAAGCGGAGGACGGCGAAAGCCTACTCTTCTCCTATCATTTGCATCTCATCGTTTGCCACAGTTCGTCATTTCAAGTCGTCGTTTGATATATTGGTCGTTTCTCAGTCATCATGAGTCTGCCTGCGTAGTCATTGTAGTCCTTATTACACATAACTAAGCAGGTTACTCATTTAGAAACAGCAGTGGTCATTACATGTCGTCGTTTCATATATTGGTCATTTCGTAGTCATTAACAGTAATAATAAGTCATGCCTAGCTATTAGTCATTACCACACATCGCTAAGCACTTTCTCATTTCTAATCAATTGCGGTCATTACATGTCGTAGTTTGATATACAAATCATTTTAGTCATTATTAATCATTACTAGTCATTAGCATTAGTCATTACCTCTATCAATCTCCATTTATAACTTTTATTGATTACCTATCACTATCAATCATTTTCATTCTTAATCTCCCTCCTTGCACGTCCACTTTTGCGGCTGGCACACCAGTGCACAGATGCGACGCACAGATAACAGGCACAGCTTCTGCGCAAAGATTTTCGCTCCAAGAGCCTAGAACGGCTTTCGCCTTAAAAAACAAACTCATCCCGACACAACGTTAACGTGCTTCCACACGCGCACAAAAAAAACGTTTGCGTTTACCACGCAGACGCGAGGCGAACGCGCCCAGAAAGGAAGCAAACCGCGCGCTCAGAGCCGGCGACCCCGGCGGTGACGTGTCCCCGAACAGTGGCGCCCTCAGCAGAAATAGCGGGCGCAACTGTAAACTCTCCAAGGACACGCTTGCCCATTGACGGCGGCGCGACGCAGCAGGCCGCACCCAGTGCTCTTCCATCGAGCGGCCGTGCCACTGGCATCGCACAGCACAGGGACGTCTTACTTTTCGCCTCTGTATAAAAGCAGCCGCTGCGGCCGGGATCGAACCCATCTCCTTTGATTCAGTCGTCGAGCGTCCTAACCATTGAGTCATCGCAATAAAAACGCCGAGATCTGTAGCATGCCAAATTAAATTGCAAATTATTTGGCGGTGGCGTGACGCTTCAACTTACTAAGGGGAATTGTTGCCTTCTTGGAGACGAGATGTCTCATCAGGGTCGATTACGTCACACGATTGACTCTCTGACGGTGTGCAGGCCGCTGTGTGCGAATCCTTCACAAGTATTGCTCGCAATTTTGTATGTAGAGCTCTCTGTGTCGCTGCATATAGCATGTCGTGGCATATATCTTTGAGAAGCCATGAACCCACGCGAGCAAAGTTTTATTAAAATGCGTCAGTAGGTTTCTTTGGTATGGTTCAATAATGATAGCAATGATGGTAGTATTGATAATATTAATAATGATATATTGCACAAATGTTGACACACATAAAGGCACAGGCCTGTCAAATCTAACAGGAGACTTGCGGGAGCAGAATCGACTCGTACGGAGAGAGTAGAGTAATGTAAAAATTCTTGTAGGCAAGCACTCCGAAATATTTGTGCAAGAAGTACACTCTACAGAAGAAATAAACTGTACGAATCACCACGTGTTTTCATATAACATAATAACGCATCACTGGGAATTTAACATCATTTTAATAGTTGATTTGAATTGGCGTACAGCGCATGATAAGGTTGACTACCGAATACTGTAGGAGCATGAACACGTGGCCTTGCATTGCTCTACATTGTTCAATATCAAGGCCCAGTGTGGCACTCAAATTTTCATTCGCTACTGGTAGGAACTCATTTACCCTAGAAGGCAGGAACAAGCTTAGGAAACAACAGTTTGTGTATATTGTTGCGAAGATAGGAGGTTGCGCGAGAGGAGCCCTCGCGCTAGGCCAACAATTATATCGTTCATCGTGTCCCCATGTTGTGCCGTCTTGCTTGTCGCCATTTTTTTTTTTTTTGCCGTCTTGCTTGTCACCACGTAACATTTTGATTAAAGATGCGGCGTACGTCATCCCCATCCTCACCTTGGAGCATCTACGCCATCCGTCGTAGATCAAACCATCGACTGAGAGCCCTGGGATATTTCCGCACAGCTTCGCCCCAGTCCTTCCTGCCCAGACCCGACCAGTCGCAACTATACCGCCACCCAGCCCCCAGCCCGGATCTGAAAACAAGGCGCTCACACGAACTGACCCTCCAATCCCCGGCCGATGCGAAGAACCGAAAGACACGAACACGCAACCGCCCCCCCCCCCCCCCCCCCCATCCGCCCAACGCGACCTCGAGCGATCGATCACATGAATACTTTGGTGGCGGATGGCTGAAGAGCTCCAGGGGAGGCGGATCCCCCAAGCGTCATCATGGTCATCGCGTCATCGTGGTGGAAAGCGTCTCATTCTCTTCTATCTTTTCTTGAACATCCTCACCGTCACGTCACCACCAACTTCAATGAACCGATCGGGACAATCGCTCGGTGGCCCCGGAAAGTGTTGCGAAGAAGAAGACCGGCAGTGCTATAAGAGGAGCCCTAGCGCTAAGCCAGCCATTAAATCATCGTTCCCATTGTCGCGATATTGTGCCGCCTTCTTGCTTCTCACCACGTAACAATATTATATAGCATTCAGTGGAAAGGCGACAAAAGGGGAGCTAAATAAGTTTGCAAAAGGGAATTACACGTGTAGCGCTTTTCAATACGCTTTTAAAAATAATGTCGATACGACCATGCCACCTTTGAGAACAATGTGCAAAAAATATGATGCGTACATTTCAATAATCTACGCACATGCACGAGTGCTTTGTACCAAAAATATAATTAGAGTTTTAGTAATTTATTCTACTCAATTTGCATACGATTTCACGAAGGGCGCGCCCCAATAAAGCCAACGTTATACAACAAAATAATAGTGATGTTTCGATAAGAACGAAGAAGGAAGCCGAGGGTGAAAAATGCTCGAAAAACGGCGTTGATAAAGGTTCACAAGTGAGGAGAGCATATGTGACGACTTTCCTCAAGCTCGACATGCATTGTGTGATTCGAAACCGGTGTTACGGATGCAGTAATTCGCTGGCGATAAAGGTGTTTTTGGTATTTCGCTAAGACGTTGTTAGGCTCGCCTGAACGAGATGAAGTCTGACATAGCGTATTCGAGTAGTATGTAATGTAAGTTTAGGACACTCTCCCAAACTTTAGCAGATTTGTAAGTAGATAGTAGTTACACAATAATCACCCCAGGGCAGGAATGTACGGTTTTAAGATGGAGCTACTGCCACACCTGTTCGTAGTGGAGGTCTCCCCTAGATGTTAACGTCATTTCATTCCTTGATTATTCCATTATAATGTGTCCCGTGACTGCGAGCTCTGTCAGGACGAATTTGTTGTAAAAGATACAAACATTGCCCACAGTTGTGGTGCATAAATGAACAACCCTTTCATATTAGATGCCAGGCGCCACCCGCCTTCTGCCGAGTTTTGTGTGAAGTGCAGAAACAAGCTCCAGGATGAAGTTGATTATCTTCACAAGCGTCTTTAACGGCGGTTCTCATCGTGACTTTAGATATTCTACAGGATAATGGACACGTCCACTCTAGGCTGCTATAAAGGTTTTTCTTTTATGTGCTCTTCGCGCGGTAACATCGTCTTATTCGTGCTCACCTCCACTTGTCCCCGTCAATTATTCGAGAGATGCAGCCTGTATACAGACTTATCCTGGTATATTTAGTATATGCATGGATACTGTATCTATCGTCTGCCTTCAGAGTAGTTTTATCAGTTGACCCATGAGGCGTGGTTAAGTGTATCCTTCAGCCGCTTCTTTAGGGATCACATCAATGAGAAAAAGCTTTATCGGAGGGACCTGGCTGCTTTGCATGTATAACTACAGGATATGAGACATCAATGGAGGTCACAAGGAGCTCAAAGCTCTTCCACGAAGTAATAGGGCGCCCTATATTCTGAAGTAGTGACGTAGAAAAAAAAACATAAGCCTCGGCTCGAGGAATCCCGTCGACCGCGTTGGTCTCCCCGCATGCCTCGCTTCTTTACCCTCTTGTCTTGTACGTTTCCTCTGAGATATGAGCAGTAATTACGCGGGTCGACGCAGCCCATGCGCTGTCGTCCTGAGGGCACAAAGCCCGGAAGCGCGCTTTGACGCACACGAGGCCCTAACAAATACAAATGCGAGGGACACTGTAGGCGCTACGGAGATCTCATCGTTCTGTCGGAAGCACCTCGGGGACAGCAGGCACGAAGAGGAGCTAACTTCATCTGGCTTAGTGACTCAGTCGGGAGAAAGCAGACTGCTTATGCCAAGGGCATCTTGTTTGCCTCTATTTTATTGTTCTGAAACTTCTGAGACTTTTTTTCCTGGGCCGGATATATGGAGCCGAGACGCAGCACGTGCCCGCGAAGGACAGCGTCAACAGGCAGCGACCGTCTGTGTGGACATCACTGTACCGGTGTCTGTGCACTTAAGGAGGCCGTTGAAACTAAAACGAAAGTTGTAATGATAGGCTGCAAGCAGGAGACTTAATAATTAAACACTTCTAGCTCTTATCATATGGAAATACCCTACACTATATAGAAAACGGACCTGTTAACGCGATCCATTTATATGGATGTGTGCTGCCGTGTACGCGGATATGTTGCTTCTACTGTCGAGAGTCTCTGTGCATGAGAGATGTGTTATTGCTATGATATTCAGCCATATCCTTATCCCAATAACCCCCCCCCCCCCCCCCTCCTTGGAAAAGCAATGGAAGAAGTTGGGCCAAGTACTAAGGAGATGAGAGTACAACGACTGAGGAGATATACACTGAACTGAACACAGCGTCTAGTCAGCAAGGTAAAATTTTTCTTTTACAAGGCTAAGTTGCCTCAAAGAATCGCGCTATACAAAACCTCGAGCAGCAAAATACAGAGGATTAGCATAGTTAAACATGTATTCAGCGAAAGCTTCACAACATAGTTACGCTTGCTAAAACTCTTTGTTCAGACATAGTTCCGATTTGTTCGCCTTGGTCTTGGCTTGGGATTTCAATCCGCGTTTATATACCCCAGCCTAACGTTACTAGATATAGACAGTTATAAAACTTTGCTGGCGCGCCCCGCTACGAAGTGGGACCAAACAATCGCCGATCCGGCATGAGTTGATCGCAAAGCGACCGCAGCGCTCTTCTCCCCCGCAGCGGTCGATGGGTGAGGCTATTGTGCAAATACAAAGGCGGAAATTTTAAAATACTACTAACCCTCTTCTTTTAGCAATCCAACAGAAAATAAAATCGCGTTTGCGTTTTTACCACTCTTTTCGTCAGTTTCGCGCTTTCAAAAATGTGGCATTATAGCAGAGCGCCCAGTTTTCTACTAAAGATCATCATGTGCGCCACCACGTCTACTGACGAGTCTGAAGCAAGGAGGTTGCAGACGCAGTTCAAGCTTGGCGTCTGCTACCTGCATGCTTGAGATACGTCTGCAAATTCGATGGCATTTCATGCGTACAAAGATGTGTTTATAAAACGCCAACACAATTTTATTTTATTTTGGGTTACGGAGAGACGAGGGTTTGTAATATTTTAAAATTTCCGCCTGTGTATTAGCTCAATGGCTTCACCCGTCTACCGCAGCAGGGGCGAGGGAAGCTGCGGTCGCTTTGCAATCAACTCACGCCAGATCGGCGATCGTTTTGGCCCACTTCGCACCGCAAAGTTTTTCAACTTTCTCTGTCTAGCTGTTTCTATCACGGGCTTCATACGTGCGGATGGTGCCTGAGTTGTTGAAGATCTTAAAAGTTGTGTTGAGGAATTTGATCACACCGACACCTGGACATTAGGTTTAAGGTTAAGTCTTAATTGTCTAAATAATTACGTGCAAAACAAAAACGTTCTGAAGCAGGAATGCTATATGACTCCCAATATCATGGCTTAGATGGAGGATCGAAATTTATGAGGGCCATTTGGAATTCATCTGCCCTTTCATAAAGGCGTGTGAGCATCGAACCTGTTTTGGACTCATCGTCCACCCAAAATTGCCGTTTTTCCTGCTCTTTTTCTTTTGTTATTATTTTATTATCTTATGCAGCTGAGTTTCTTTTTCAGGTCACAGGATTAAAAGGAAGCTCGCACAACTGCACATGACAGTGACGCCACTTGAGACTCCCAATACGCGTCTCAGACAATAAGTTCTCTTTTTTTCTGTAACATTCATTCCGCTACTGCAGATCATTTTGCTCTGCTTTTTTTCTGGAGCCAGAAAGGTCACCGTGAAATTAATGCAATGTTATAACATTTTCTTGATATAATCGGTTTATATGAACGCAAAGACGCAAATGGACTATGCGCTGCCTTGAAGGTAAAGTTGTGCGCAAACGTATATTTCGCTCAGCGGACCAATCTGCTTTATATTGTAACAGTGCTGGATGGAACGGTATAAGAAAGGTAATCCTCCTAACCAGTAAATATCTTATATATTTGAAAGCGTGCTACAAAACAAAAGTGTTCAATCGTTCAGTATTCTATTATTCTTTGACTACAGCTGGATTGTAGTGCAGCGACTAGAATATTGCATTAAAATAATTTCTCTGTTTTAGGGGACGTGAGGGCCAGGTGCCGAAAATGTGAGCGCTAGCCAAGATTAAACATTGTCACATTAAAGAAAGGGAACTTAACACGCTTCTTCTCTTCCAAGACCGGGCACCTTTTGGTTGCTAAAAGGATTTAAGCGATTTTCGCGGCGCCTGTGATCTGTTATACTTGTTAGTGCCGTCACACACTTAGGAACTTCAAAATCTTGAAAGCCCTGATTATTGTTCACTGATAACCTTCTCTGATCATTATAACCCAGTAGCAGAGACAAACTTATCAGGCTGTTGGGATTCGTAAATAGACATGGTAATTTTAATTTCTGATTTAAAATTTCCATTTATTGAAAGCACAATGGTGAGTGCATGACAAAGGCGCACTCTGCTTTTGGGCAGAGCCCGGCTCTGGTCCCGTTGCGACGGTGAAAGAGCTTTTGCAGCCCTAAGCCAAAAGGCTTAGGGCGGCAATTTATTTTTATTTTTTGAGGTTGTGCTCCATGTCAGTCCTATGTGGCACACTTTCCTCTACTACACTTTCCTCTTCCATGGGTAAATCTGCAAGGTGGGCAGCTGCAAGTCGCAATGCGCTGGAGCACGATTACGATGGATCATTATGGCGGAGACCCGAAAAACGATCTATCACGTTGCACATGCTGCTGCGCTCTCTCTTTCCTGTCACGTGGAAAACGGGGGTGTCGTGATCATGGCGAATCTAGTTAGAGTAGATCACGTACGCCAGAGCAAACAGGCCGCTACCATCTTTTACTCGTGCTTCGGTGGGCTGATTGCGGGTATTTTCGTGTACTTTCTTGTGTCCGCAGCAGCGATCAGTGTCCGCAGCAGCGATCAGTTCTCCTTAATACTATCATCTGCTTGAGTTGCATTCGTCATTTTTTCGCTCCAACGGCAGAATTCATGGGATCAGATGAAAACACCCGTTTTCTTCTCTCCGACACGTGGATTTCGAAGAACCGTACGCACCGACTAGGATCTGTTTGCCAAGCAACGGCAAACAGAAGCTACTCTGCGAGATGTCCGGATCCCTCAAGCTGTTGAAACAATAAAAGCTTTCACTTACTGCTTGTGTTGCCGTTTTGATTCGGACGCAGCGCTGGAGGGTTTAACAGCGGTTGTGTATTTAAAATGGCTGCAGAGAACAACCTAGATTCCAGGAACGCGTTTGCTGGTCTGCAACCTGACTGAGTTGGACAAAGGAATTGTTTTGCTTTCATAATCTGGCACTCAAAAACCTCAGCGCGCAACCCAAATGTTTGTTTAAGGAACACATTTGACTTCTTACTGTTCATGCTGCGAATTAATGCGGGATCCTACAAGAATTCAGAGAAATCTATGAAGGTGAAATGTAATCGTAACATTATTATCCTTAGTGTTCTTTCGAGAGAAGCTTCCAAGTTTTGCGGAGGAAAGCAATACAGGTTTTTGAGGTTTCAGAGCTGGATAATGTTGTGGGCTCATACTCAAGACTGCCAAGGGCGGATGCTTGCTCTGCAAACTAAACTAACCAGGGGGGCTTCCGGATACTAGCTTAATTAGGGCAGGGCAAAGCGTCACACAACCAAGCAGTTAGGAGTATCAATATAAAATGAACTATACTCACACAAGCGCGCTGTGACAACTCGCAAACGCACCTACGAGGAGATGAGCAGCATCGCAGAATGCAGCCATATGGGGGCGAGCATGGACGTGATGAAACGAGAGAAAAGGTTGGCACAGGAATCCACTTGAAATTTGCGGAAATTACTATGATGAATGCAATTGGTATAGGGTAGGAAAATGAAGGGCTACAAAAGGAGGCATTCGCTCTACAGTGAGGGATTAGGCTGATGATGATGATGGGCGGTCTTACAGAAAAACCACTGACGTGGGAAGCACTGCCTGATAGGTAGTAAGAGAAAAAAAAAAAAACTTATTTCCGGGCATAGGTAGTAAGAGGCGTTCGTCCACATGTCATTTGATCCAAGTGACCACAGTTTTTATTGCGATAGCAAGAAGAAGATGATGAAGACGAAGAAAAAGAAAAAGAAAAAGGAAAAAGGAAGAAGAAGAAGAAGAAGAAGAAGAGGAGAAAAAAGGACGCTCGGTCACCCGCAGCTAATGTTTTCGCTCCACATTCGGTTCAGCAGCATTGAACCCTTTGCATTGATGTGTGGCCTGATAGCCTACGATATCGCGTCATATCCTTAAAGGATGAGCTTGTGTCCCCAATAATGTAGCACCTTTCGCTGATAGGGCGTGATAGGGGAATAATGTAGAAGGCAAAAGAAGCCTCCACCGTTGCTATCATAATTCAACTAAGGTTAACCTGAGATAAATCACCACTAATTTTATTCTAATAGTTGATGTTTCCTGCTTGCGATTGGTTTATCTATTCGAATATTAAAAACGTCATCGACTCGGAGAGTTCAGAAGAGGGCTGGGACTTGATACAAGTTACAGAGATCGACTCCTGAGCTGAGAGTACTTTGTTATCACGCAGCCATCGTGTTCGCTATGAAGAACGTGGTGGCGACGCCATGTGCATATTCATTTCACCTTTTCTTTTGAATTGTTGATACTATTTCATTCGTCTGTACAGGGTAGTGATAGTGGCTCTTGCACTTTTTCTTTTATTATTTCATACTGTCGCTTACTATTACTGCTACTGTTTCTTTACCTCGACGCACAAAAGTGGCTGATTAAACCCGTCTTATTTAGGTCAGACGCACGCCTGGCTATATTTGCTTGTGTTTGGGCTCCAAAATGCTTGGGCGTGTCAGGAAAGCTCAGAAAGGTGACATTATTTTCTTGCGTTGAGACGCTCGCCAAGTGAATTTGCAGCATTGTGCTTCTCTCGTGTCGTCGACAATGGGGGATTGTCGTGTTATGGCACATTCCCACGTTAAAGGTTTGCCGTGTTAGAGCGGTAGACGTATCTCCTATAAGCCGAGTGGTCGTATAAATATGTAAACAGAGCAAACATTAACGAAGTCTTCCCCTTTAAGTGCAGAGGATGAAGAAAAGAGGCTTCCGGGCAAAGACAGGATTCAGCATGTTCACAGTGCTTTGAATAAATCAGGCACAAAGACAGAAGCAACTAATACATAACTGGTGAAATGTTATACGTAATACTTAATTCAATACTAAACAATACCTACAAAAATTGACTCTAGCAGGCTGATTGCTGGTTTCTTGTATAAATGAATCTTTGCTCAGTACTCATTTCTAGTGTGCTTCGTTGGAACATCTAAGAACAGTTCAGTGTCCTTGCAATGGCTTTCTAGATGTAATTCGAACTTAATGCGTTTTGAGTGGAGAGCCGTCCTGTGCACTCGGTAGGATACTCATCGAATCGTGGTCTGTTATAAGGGTAGCCGTCTGAATCACTGCGAGGCAAGCCTTCAGTGATCAGCCTTCTCTTGTTAGCTGCGCACTTGTATACGAAGCTAGCGCTCGAGGGGCGGGAATTTCCTGCTAGAATAGAGCACGTTTTTGTAATAATTTGATTACAGCACTTTTCTGCACTGCTTCTCAGTAGCGGCGCTTTTAACCTGGCTATCTGAACATTGGTTCATAACTTCATAGCTTCAGGGAGAGACGTGGTGGTGGGCCTAACTCCGAAACCCCTTCTAAATTTTCTGATGAGACATATGCAACCACATGTTTCTCCTCTGACAACCGTGCATAGAGACAATGGCCGTAACAGTGCCTTCGTGAGTAACAAATAACTTGAAAACAATTTGACGAATTCCTTTCTGACAAAAATGGCTCCTCTGGCATAACTGAATAAAAGTTCGACATTATGTGCATTTCGTGAGATGTAAGTGTACGTTATTTCACGTTTGGCAAAGTCTCCATAGTGCTTGACCCACGCGAGATTTAAGAGCCTGAAAGAAATTCCCGTCAAAAGTAAAATACCTCGAGAAATTCAAGTTCCCGAAGTAGTTGTAAGAAGGTTTCGCAATTGTCAATGGTAATTAAATCGAATGCTAACGATCATCTAGACATCACCTCTCACATGGACCTTCTGAGGCAAATGTAATTGCACGCTATTACGTCTTTCACTCCAAGAAAAACGCGGTGTGCGACATTTGCCTAATCCTCCCTTCCGTCAAAATTCTAGATTTACAACAGCAATAATGGTGCTATGCACGCTGCCTGTTGAAATATATGACGCCGAATTGTAAAAGTATAAGAAAACCTCTCAGCAACTCGGGGGATTCTTAAGAGTGGAGAGCTCTATCTAGCCCTACTGTATGCTGTTCGCATCCCCTACTCAACAATAACACATCGGCATATGGCAACGACAGCTTAACATGCGTTGGTTTGTCTTCTTTATATGGTCGAATATGCGCGGCACAAACGCGTACACATCGAGCATGATATGAGGGTTCATATTCGAGGTAAGAAACGGCGCTATTCATGAGTTGCACGAGCAATGCAGTTGCTTAATGTCTGCTGATTACAATTCGGTTTCAGCATCAGGGTCGAATGAGCAGTACCACTATTGACGATTTAAAAATGCTACTCTTCGACGTATGCGTCACTAGTATGCTGCTACATCAACTCTCTCGATTCCTAGAGAGTTATTTCAAGAGCCTCGTGAATCTTGCTTTCTCTATGATTTAGCTTGCTCTGAGACTTTTTTATTGCGAAAGCAATACTACTCCCATTTTCAGTCCCTCGTGTAGCCGCTGTCGGTAGGCACGCTTGACCTTTAATGACCCTTGATGGCTGTGACGTTCTACCAGCTGCAAGAGATGGGCTACCACGTCGCGTCGTCCGGCGGGGGTCGGTAGGCACGGCGCGCCGCGGATGAGATGATGGCGTCACTGTGACGTGATACCAGTTGCGAGAGATGGGATACCAAGTCGACTGGTCGGGTGGCCGCGGTCGGTAGGCACGGCGCGCTGCATCTGGAGACGCGCTGCTACCAAGGGGAGGCGCTGCTGTCAACTTTTCTCTCGCAGTTGAGAGGAGGAAGAGGAGAACGATGGGTACATAAATACTCACGCTTTCTCAACTGAGGCACTCGCTATGAATCCTGATATACAGAAAGAAAAGTCACGCCGTCTCGATGAAGCCAGGAAACGACAGCCGGCTACAAAGACAGATGGAGAACGGGAACAGCGTCTCGCTCGACGGCGCGCTCAAGATGCAGCTAGATGAACGCGTCGCGCTTCTCTTGAATCGTCTTCAACCGGTGACGACTCCGAATGGAATGTAATGGACGCTTTGAACAGTGAACACTCTTTGTCGACGTGGTCACACAGCAGCCAAGAACGTAGGAAGGCAAATTGGCGGCAACGACGCGTTCAAGAAACAGACGATGAACGGAAACGGAAATGTAGCGTAGCCATGCCATTATTGCTTTCGCAACCTACCGGGCTTAACTAGAGCTAAGCCCCAGCTAATTTTTTTCTCTTCGGTGTGGGAAGGTGTGAGCGGAATGATGACTCTCGTTTGAGTAATCTCATCGGCCAGAACTTTTTAATGGGCATTTACGTAGTTCTGCGGTTCTTGATACACGCTTGTCTACGTTGGACAGTCTGGAAGCGAGATCACTGAAGGCATTCGGCGTCCAGAGATATTAAATGCTCGGCCGTGTGGACTGTTTTGGGCAATTTAGGGGCGTTGTAATCACTAGACGCATTCTCGAGCTCAAGCCGCATGCACACCATCGTGAGCCTTGTAAAGTACGAAAACTCAATGAGCCTGAAATACTTTTTCAGAAAAGTTTTTAGGGGAAAGCCCCAAGGTGGAGTAGATCAGTCACAGGGCGGTAATTGGTGATTGGTACCTACGCATGATCGCATTCGGGTGGATGCTAATGAGTAGTTGCTCCCTTGTTACACTTTGGTTACAAGACCGATCAGCTTACTATACGTTAAGTACAACATATTTACTAAGCTAATTGCTAATAGATTGAGAGCTACCCTAGACTTCAGTCAACAAAAACATCAGGCTGGCTTTCGTAAAGACTACTCTAGAACACATCATTATCATACGTTTAACCAGGTGAACCCAGGAAGCAGAAAAATGCTCAAAATATAACTAACACCCATATATCCATCATCAGACTAACTACACTAACTGCAGGGCAGAGGATGCGCTTCATTCCTCTAATCACCCTGTCGCAACGAATTGATCTCCTCAAGCTTCCCAGTCTCATCCACCCATCTAACTTTCTGCAGCCTCCTGTTAAGTTTTCTTTTTTCTTGGAGTCCACTTTATCAACCTTATGTATCACCTGTTATCTTACCTTCAATTTACATAACTTAATCATGCCCATTTCTCTTTCTAGAACGCCATTAACTCGGATTTGTTCCCAGATCTATTCGGCACGCTTCTTGTCTCCTAATGCTGCCCCATAGGTGAGTAAATGTAAGATATAGGTGTTGCATACCTTCCTCTTGAGAAATAATGGTAAGCTGCCATTTTCGATCTGAGAATACTTGCCGACTGCGTTCCATCTCAATCTGATTCTCCTGGTTACTTCCCTTCCATGATTCGGACCATCGGCCTCTATTTGCTTTCATTAGACATATTGCCTTACTAGCCTAGCCCCTCGATGCTTATTGCTAACTGTCGTTCCGCCCGACGCAGTTGAACATCACTTTAATTTTCAGCATATTCAATTTTAGGCCTGCCATTCTTTTAACTGTATTTGTCATTACTCACACTCTACATCTTGTCATCTTACCTACCGAACGCGGCAATATTATCCGTGAATTTCTTATTACTGAAGTTTTCTTCATAAACCGTTATTCCAAGGTGTTCTCAACCCAGATCTCTGAATACCTTATTCAAGGATGCACTTAATAGCACTGAACAGATTGTGTATCTTTTATTAACACAATTTTTTAATTAAATGTAGTTCTCCCTTTAGGGAGGACTATGGTTACTTTGCAGCTACTATAAATATGTTCCAGTATTTTCACATTTGTTGATCAATACTCTGATTTCTCATTACTGCTGGAATTCCTATTAAGGCAAGTACTTTGTCAAAATGAATGAATGCTCTATATAGGGGTGTCTTTATTTTCAAGCATTCTTGTATGACCTGGTTGGGCCTGTTGTGAGTAGCCCTCGCGAAGGCCTGTTATGGGTGATTGAAGTCCAGTGTTGCTTTGATTTCAATAACAATTGCCTTAGTAAATGCCTTGAATATAAATGATAATAAGCGGACTGGTCTTTCATATGTCAAGTCCTTGACGCTAGCTCACTTATAGATTAGTATTATGTTAGCGTTTTTCCAAGGAACTGCTACCGCCGAGGCTATCATGCCTTGGGAATACAGTGCAACCACTTTTTTTTTCTAGCGCAATATTCCCGCCTTGCTTCAACGAATCTGCAGTTACCTGGTCCCTCCTAGCGGCTTTGCCCTTATCATTATCTTCTAAAGCTTCCTTTACTTCATTCGTCCTTATTGACGCAGCATCTAATTACTCTGCAATAATGAGATTCTCATGATCGTCCTGATAATTTCGACTATATTTTATCCTATTAATTCGTTTATTTCTTTGGCGCTTTTAACGCCCGACTTGTCATTTGGTGCATACATCTTATTTCTCCTATGCCTAGTTTCATATTGAGTACTTAAGGCTGCCACAGTTTCTTAGAGCTTGCTTGATTCTCTCTATGTTATACTGTCTTATGTCTAACACAATTCGAAGGTCGTGGGTTCTAATCTCAACCCGGCACAAATCATTTGTTTCTTTCTCTTAAAGATCCCTTGCTTTCGTCTGATTACAAGAGCCTCCCTGTGAATTTGCCGCAAATCTCAACATACATTCTTTGACCAATTTCTGAATGTAAAGAAATTTTTGTTCTCTCGAAACTTTAGGCACTCGACCAACAACGCCCAAATTTCAGCGACACAGAATCTTTAGCGCCGTGCCGCGTTTATGAAGAAAGTAAGAGGACATGGCTACGCTCATATATTCTTGTAAATTGTGTTTTCGCCCGCAAAATTGTTTGAGTTAAGAAGAATGCATCTACTATATTAGACAACATGTGAAGCCTGTTTTTACTCTGTCACGTATAATGCTGCGGTATCGTCCTGCCTAGTGTACCAGTGTTTCGTGCTTCGCTTCTTTTCGTTCGCTTCTTGTCGCGTACTTGACTGGCGTAATCGAAGCAAAAATTTTCACACCAATTATCTTGTCTTTAATATATGAAGATTTGTAATTTGTCCCGTTTGTTTAAGGTCAATAATAGGCGTGTCGGTAACAACACGCCCATTAGAGCAGGGCTCAAAAATTCTCAACTGTTGTTCTCTATGGTAAAAAGCAAACTGAGCATACGCGTTGTTTTGTTGTGAAAATCACTTATCTAAAAAACCCTTCCATGGGCTGCCTTTTTGAAACCAAGATTTATGAAATATCCCAGGAGCACCTGATTGATATTTCTGTGTTGAATATATGAAGCAAAGTACTGCGCAACACGTCGCTAAGAAAAGGCTGAGCCCACTTAACGAAATATCATAAGAATGCCATCCGATGCCGCATTCTGTTTTATTATAGCATGTATTGTGCGTCTCCTAGGGGCTTACAAAATATTATACCTTAGCGTCGGATCATCTTTAAGCAGGCTCATGTCTTACTCACATCAAAATACCGTAAGTGAAATGTGCCTTAGGATAGTAGCCAAAAATAGAAAAAAAAAATAAAACTTCAAAAGGAGCTTGTTCCTTGCAGCTCCGCAAGGATTGCAGAATATCCGTCTACCTAGCGCTGCTGCTGTTCCTCCAGCACTCCCTTGGATAATCCTTGCAAAGAGGACAAGTCTGACCTTGTTAACGTGTGCAGACCTTTCACATGTTTTTTTTCTCGTCGGAAATCTTGGCTTTTCGCTTTAGGAATGCCACAGCGATGTGATCATGTTTACGGCGTTCTCAGCCTCGATCCCCCACACAAGCTCAGCCAGGACAACAGCTCTTCATAGCTTGCTTTCCATCCGGGACGCGCTTTTGTTGTTGCAATTATTCTGACAAACGGATTTGTACATTGCAGCAGCACGGACAGCTGACTGCTTTCGAAGGTGTTCGGAATAACTTCGTAGAGCTGTTCACACAGGGCAGGTCCCTGCCACGTAAAGCTGTTCTTAGATCGAGTAGGTCATAGTGGTGTTTGGGCCATGGCTGCTTATTAACTGCGCGCTGTCCTTGGCAGGAAACGGAAAGAACGAGTGTGGATTGCCTCGAAACTAAAATATACAGTGGCTTGGATGAAAAACATTACTTAGGTAGGCACAGCAAGCCCAATTTAATTTTATTACATTGTCAGAAGAAGTCGGTAAGTATGCGACGTCTAGGGGAGTGCTCTCAAAAGACAAAAACAATAAGAAATGAGGTCAGGGCTGCTTTTGCAATATCTTTCATATGGATTTGTAAGATAGAAGGAAATTACAAGCCGTACCTGTGATCCAACCATACGTTTTTTATTCTCTTTGTTCTACTTTTGTGTACCTTTTCCAGGTCGTTTGGACAGCGGTATCGATTTAGTCTCCTAGAGAAGCTTCTCCAAGGCGTCCTGCCTTCGTTATCTTCTTTCAGAGGACATTGCCGGCTTCAACAAATTGTTTATTTCCGCAAACTTTTTAGTTTTAGGTATTAGATTCTGATATCAGCCCTATATTATGACGAGAAGAGCGTTCGTTACTCGACGATGAAAAAACGCAGTGAATAAAGCGGCCTTGGTGATGTTTTTCAAAAAGTGGTGCTGTTTAATTATGCATCTATTAAAAATATATATATTTTGTTGTGCCCCTTAAAATTGTAAATAACATGCATGAACTACTACGCAGTTATGTAAACCCCAAATCGGATGGAAGCACTGTTCTGTTCACAACTTCTAATTGATCAAGCTTGATTAAGGTACAAGCGTCATCGTGGACTTGCAATCTTCGGGCTTCTCTTCGCCCTAGAGGATTCCGTATTTCAAGCCCTTAAGCTACAGGACAAACAAATCTTATTGGCTGTGTTCAAGCCTGATTCATTATACCCAGTTTGCAAGTGCAAAATGCCAATTTAGTTGGATCTGATCAGCGGTCAAAACTTTTTTAAAATGGATGAAATAACTGAAAGGACAGGGTGAATGCTTTTAAGTAATACAGCTCTATAAAGTAAATAAACTAATCACAAGTAAATGACGGGAAGGCTTGTTTTGTTGTGGATCTCACAACTAAACACACAAGCTGCATTTTACCGCGAAAAGGTTAATGGCCCCTTTCTGCAGAAAATCAGGCGTTGTCCTCATTAGAAGCTAAAATAAACAGGTGTAGCTTGTGGGCGATTCCTCTGCCCAATGGATACGCAAGACACACACACAGCGAGCCGTGGAAGAAACATCTTTATCTCACTCAGGAGGTCCGTCCATGTAGATGCGGGGGGGTCAGGGGTCGTCGTCGGAGAGCAGGCAGCGAGCGGGCAGCAACAAATCCAAGAGCCAAGAGACGAGGTGATGGCGTGCGCCTTCCTTTATAACCCTCGAGCGGGAACGGTTATCCCGGGAACGATCAGGGAGAGGGAAAAGGGCAGCGCATAGGAAGTGTTGGGATGTGGCACGGCCTTTGAATGTGGCTGGCGCGCCGCTGCTAGTGGATCGGGGCCCCACAAGCTCTGGCGGGTGGTAGTTGGCAGGTGTCATGATCGGGTATCAGTTGGTCGATGGGTTGTGTGGGATCACTAGACCGCATGACGTGACAGATGCTGGCCACTCAAGCTGCTCATTGGAGATGGGAAGGTGAGCTAGGAATCCGACATTCTAAGACTCCTGGCCGAAGTGTAAGACACGCTAATCCGAGGACACACAGATACATGCCACGGCCATCGGTATTATTATCATTATCATGGTCACTAACTACAACGTCGTTATCACCGCTATTATCATCGTTGTTATTATCAATAACCGCATCGTGATTGTTATCGCTACTATCGTCCTCACGCTACACAAGTATTACGATCTTTCCCTCAGGAGCCCTGCAAATAGTAGTAGTCCGCACTTGGCTGGGGATCGAAGGGATGCTTGTTCTTTCGAACATTTCCTGCGGACATTTCTGTCTACATCACCATGAATCAATGAAGGCTTTCGCATTAAAGATAAAAAAGTTCCATGCGCTTTCCTCAATTTCAGTGGCTGTTGAATTTTTCCATCTGTTTGTCATAACAAGCTATTGAATACACTACTTTTGCATTCTTGGGCTTATATTTTTCGCTCAGTAGGAAGGAATCAACTTTGCCTCGCAGGAAAATACCGTTGTCTTCAATAAGCTATGCCGAGCACAAGAGAAATATGGAAAACGCTCCCAAAATATGTGTAGCAAGATGTCCTTGGTAAGTTAGAAATTGCGATAATAGGTTTCTTCAATCTCGAATTCCCACCGCTTTTTTGAAAAAGACTGACTATACAATATGAAGGACACGTAGGCACAGTATCTTTATACGTCCGGTCGAAACTAGAACTCGTCGGTTTTTAACCCGATAGCCTGGTGCCTTTCCGAAGGTAACATGCTGGGACACTTTCTAGATCCATCGCAAAGCTGCTGCCGCAACCTAGATGAAAGCTCCAAACGCTATTTGATCGGCACAGAGCCCCTCACACCCATCCACCGCAACTCGTCGGCAACGATACTGCATGCTCTAACGCGACATAGATACTGTTTTGCTTCCGAAAGGTATGCGGGTGGGGGGGGGGGGGGGGGGGGGCGTACGAGGGAAGAGACACTGAGCTTTGCACTGAGCAGTATGACGGGTCAGCGTTAATGACTACTGCCTGCCTGTTTTCCCATACACTTATTGCTTATAACTCCCCTGCTGACGACACAGTGCTCTCAAGTTTGAGTGTCAAATAAGCGCTGTTTGATCACAAATCTGAGCCCCTATGTAATATAGCTGTGCGGCCTGCGTGAAGCCTGGCCAGCCAGGGCCTCGGAAGGAGTCCTGTCAAGTAAGAACGTTGTGGGAGCCCAGCACAGGCATCGCTTTTGATGTGATTTCTCGCCTGTCAGTGCCCAAACATTCGCGAGTGCTCCTAAAACTAGCTTTTTTTTCCCTATTATTGAGCTTACTTGCATGAGTATTGCAAGATAAGTATATAAAATAAGATAAATAAATAGAAAGTAATTTATCCGGTTCAGTTGAAAGATGGGATCCTTCTCAAAACTTGCCACTTTCATGGAGGCGCCACATGAAGCAAGATTGTAAAAATGTGGATGAGGAGGGTAGGGATAACCGATAGACGCCTCAAAAGCCTTATACTCACAGCGAAACCGCCGCTGCCGTTATTAAACCAGCGTCCTCAGGTATAGCCAGCGGAAGTTTCTAACCACCAAGGCAAGGTAATAGAGCTGAATGAAATGTGCTGCTCTTGAAATCTATTTTATGATAGCACGTGTGCGAGAGACCAGCCACAAAAAAAAAAGAAATTAGGGTCAACCGCAAAGGCTTATATACGATGGTATTAATTGAGCATTCCGCAATTTGTGAATTCATATCTGGTTCACTGCCAAAACTGACTTCATTAGAGAGCAAATTCAATCTCGATGGCTAACTTTCGCATTACTTTCAATCGAGCCGCCAACTTCA
>JAJIZL010123685.1:89890-118734 GCA_023969395.1 Amblyomma maculatum
GCCACGAAGCTACTTGCGCGTTAAGCTGCTTCCCACGTCAGTTGACATTTTACCTTGACATTTGGTGAGAACATAGCTACCCATAGTGGTTGTGGCTTAAGTTCCAACTTGACCTCGAAGCTGTTTGAAGGTTATCGGAAACACACTGTGGCCTTTGCTTTACCTCGCGTAGTGAAGCTTTTGCTTCAATAAGTTTATATTTTTCTGCGCAAAGATAAGCGGGTTGAAATGCACTTATTTCGCTTGGGAAAACAAACAAGCAAAAACAATTAGCTGGGGCTTAGCTTTAGTTAAGCCCGGTAGGTTGCGAAAGCAATAATGGCATGGCTAATAACACGTCCACAAAGAGTCTTCACTTTTGAAAGCGTCCATTACATTCCATTCGGAGTCGTCACCGGCTGAGGACAATTCAAGAGAAGCACGACGCTCTCGTCTAGCTGCATCTTGAGCGCGCCGTCGAGCGAGATGCTGTTCTCGTTCTTCATCTGTCTCTGTAGCCCGCTGTCGTTTCCTGGCTTCATCAAAACGGGGTGACTTTTCTTCCTGTTTATCAGGATACATAGCGAGTGCCTCAGCTGAGAAAGCGCAAGCATTTATATACCCATCGCCTTCCTCCTCCTTGTCTCAACTGCGAGAGAAGAGGTGACAGCAGCGCCTCCACTCGGTAGCAGCTTGGCTCCAGCTGCAGCGCACCGTGCCTATCGACCGCCGCCACCCGACGACTCGACTTGGTAGCTCATCTCTTGCAGCTGGTATGACGTCACAGTGACGTCATCATCTCATCCCCGACGAGCCGTGCCTACCGACCGCCGTCATCACCTCATCCCCGACGAGCCGTGCCTACCGACCGCCGCCATCCGATGACTCGACTTGGTAACCCAACTCTCGCAGCTGGTATGACGTCACAGCCATCTGGGGTCATTAAAGGTCAATCGTGCCTACCGACCGTGCCTACGCGAAGGGCTGAAAATGGAAGTGGTGTTGCTTTCGCAATAAAAAACGGTAAGAAAGACCATCTCTGACATTCTGAATTTAGTGCTTTAAGCTGAGCCAAACGGCTACAGGAGCAGAGGCATCCGTTTTTGTTTTGTCTCTGGACACCCACGCGGCTCATCGAGGAACATAAATAGCCATGCAAAATAAGCGAAAGGACAGAAATTATTTCTTAATTCTTCATTTCTCTCATGCTGTTTGGCCACAGAATGATGACTGAGAAGTTACAGATGATCAACATGAAGCATAAAAGGCTGCAATATGATGATCGCTTTTTTAATATCAACTCGAACCAGCCTGATCACAGGCGTTATGCAGGATGCCCCTAGCTGAACGAAACTGAGGATATTTCCTAGCTCTGGCGACGCCTTGAGATGATGAACTAATGCTATCAAGACATGAACTACAACTGTTGAAACGCCTTCAAGACTGATGGTTTATCTAGTGTAACTCTTTGGTTATCACCACTTGGGCATCTTTTCATGGCCTTCGTTGGCTGTCGACGAAGTACGACTCCCGTGATCACACCTTTTGGGCTTTATTTCACTTGTTTATCGTTCCACCAAGCGCATTAATTGTACAGTAAAGTTGTAGGCGAAATATTTCTAGCGCGTTTCTATTACGCGCTTTACGGTACGGATGCACATTTTCTAGTGCTTAAGACGGGCATAGGGTCCGCTCTACCACAACTTGTAATTTATTACATTTTGCTTTGCCCTGGAGGTAAAGCAACGGACACTTGATCAGCTATGCGGCTTTTATATAGCGAAAACAATTCTACAGGGAACGGAGCCTCAGCTTGCCACGTGACCTGGCAAACTGCGCGCGTGATTTGAATAAAGAAATGGCTCTGATGGTTAGCTTTGCGGAGCCATGTGTTTTCAGCGCTGCCCTACAGTGTACGGCGGCGGAGGCGCGGCGAAATCCCTAAAGTGAGCTAGCCACTGCTTTGGCCCAACTACGTCAATAAGCTCATCGAAGACGTTGTTTACGCTACAGATCACAGCGGACTGGTGCTGTCCAATTCATCGGCGTGTGGAAACGCTTCCCGTCAGCTTGCTGTTTATATAAAACCAGGGAACGCTAGAGGCTTCGTTTTTACGCGTAGAGTATGAGGCCTGCCGCGTAGTGTTTGTTAACGTTTGTCGTCGTCTAGCTCTTCGCACAGGAAGTGCGAAAATGACACTGAAATTTTACGCCGTCAGTTGCACTAACATCTGCAGCCGGTCGAAGCGATGGTCCACGTTGCTGCTGCCCCCGTCATGACAGTCCCAATTAAACTCTGGAGCTTTCAAAACTCGGAAGTTTCGCCCGAGCTCGTCTGTCAGTCAAAACGATAAATCACATCCGAAGCCTCGCGTGTGTACATGCTAAGCGCGTACATGCTACAGTGAGGCCACGCCAAACGTGCTTGCTGGCTTCAGCAAAGCCATGATTTCAGACGTCAATGATCTTGATTGTAGACACTTAACAGACGCTAGGGGCCCAACCGCAAATACATCTGAGCACTCCTGTCGGAGACACATGAATCTGCTGCTGTACCTGTTTTGTTCTTCGGGCTGCAACGGCGTAACAAGTTTATAGCTATACGAAAGGGTGCTTGGAGCAAGCGCAAAAGATGTCATAGCTGTCAGTGTGCATGGTCGCAGTATCAAAGGCGATAAATCAGAACGCGCGGAAACATTCCAGTCATTGCTCGGTTAACGTCTCTTCGGTGCAACACCGACAGACGACGCTATAGCGTTTTAGCCAATGCAAATTGAACGGATTGTTTGGTGCTGCCACTGAGACGAGTAAATTGGCTATATAGTAAAGACTTTTGACAACTTTGTAGTGAATTCGGAGGCAATCATAAACGATTCTGGCGACTGATCTTCTGTGCGTGCAGTTTCAGCGTGAACGCGTGGTTCGTTCGGGAAGTGCTTTTTGATCGACCTTGTATCACGTACAATTCTGCTTTTTCCTGCTTTTAGTCCAAGAATATATTTGCCCCGCAAAGCAGACTGAGATAAGTTGTTAGTAAACATGTTTCAGACTAGAGGTGAGCATGGGCTCACGCCTCTCTAAAATCCTGTACAGGGTATATTTGTCTCGGGTAGACCGGGCCGTCCCGGACACTGTTCTTGAGTTCAAGCAAGTTTAGTGCAAGCGCGAATATGGCCATCGTGAGAGGCGTCTTGAATGCCGATCATTAAGTTTTTTCCGGCGTCCTCGCCAAAGGAAAGCATCCTAACTATCCTGAGGTCGATTCGCCTTTCCATTACATGCCCTCTCTTCTAGTCGTCAACGACCCAACCGCTGCTTGTGGCCCATCAAGTTTTGTCTATGCGGCTCCAGCTTCGGTCGCAGCGACGTAAATGTTTAGGTATCCGCTGCATGATTCATGCATGCTGTCGGCTCTCAGGCGTGTCTATGTTGTGGCTTGCTCCTAGCTTCGACATGGCTTCATTGGAAGCAGGAAAGCACTGAGTCAAAACATCAGTGGTCTTTGAGTTTCCCCAATTCTCGGCGCAAGTAATGAAGCGGCGGTGCCTTGCCGGCGCCATGAAAGGCACATGGTGAGCGAGATGTAATAACAGAATACTTGGCGACAGAATCAAATCCTTGTTCAGGGTGAGCCAGCACGCATTTGGAGGAGCAAAGAAGCTGTGTGCCCAAAACTTCTGCTTCTTGCTAATAACACATTAGTCATTCCAGCCGCAGGTTGGCCCAGGGAAAGAAACTTCTAGCGCTGGCCGACTCAGCATCCAGGAGCACAGAAAATGCATCAAGCCTTCGTCAGTGCATAACTTGTGCACAATCACTTAGAAAGATAATTCCATGTAGTGTAATTGGTGTACCTCTATTTATTCTATACATTTGTAACCTTAAACCAGAGAGCTTACCGCTTCAAGATCTTTATGAACGCATCTTGGCATTCTTTCTGTATCAGTTCTTCAACTGCAATTATATCAAGTCGGGCCGGGCACGGGCCTTAAGGCTGAGCGCAGGCCCGGTCTGGGCCGGTCTCATGACTTTCAGTGTCGGGCCGGGTCCGGCCGGGATCTGTAGCATAGAGCTTGGGCTCAAAATGTCTGGTCATACATACCTCTATAGCAGATGCCCAAAATCCTCTTTAGAGCAGATAGTAAATAGGAACGGCACAATAGCACCTCCGGCGGCGACTCTTCGTACAAGTCTTCTCGCGTTTCCCATGTACGACTTGGCCGCCTGCAAACTGGAGCTCACAGGCACCCTTCGCGTTATAATTCTTCGGCACTCGGCTCGCGCTTGACGTTTCAAGAAAAACTGCTTGCATTGAAGGCTGAAAACATTTCATTTGTATTGCAGATTATCCTTTACGAATCTTAAAGAAGTGAAAAGGCACGAGAATACACTCTGTACTGTTTGGATTCGAGTGTGGATAGAAAGATGATGACTGAAGGACAGACATGCCCTTGGCCAGCCCGAAATGGGCGTGACAAGCAGCTTCCAGCGAGAGAGCAGGCAGAGAATGTACAAGTGTATATATTGTGATTTTCGACGACAACTTACGCCTTGTACTGCTCATTATTCTATATTTGATACTAGGAAACGGCCCGCGCAGGGTGTTCTCGTGTGTCTTTATCTCCTCATTGTTGTAGTCTGCTGCTTTCGCGCTTTCCACAGCATTTGCGTTCACTGACGGCTGTCGTGCAAAGTCATGTAAAACTCGGGCGATCGAAGAACTGAGCACATAATACATAACAGCGTGGCGAAAATTCAAATTTCCAGAAAATCATTAAACAGCATTTATAATGCAAGCTTTTCATTATTCCTGTTGCATAAACTAGTCTGTGAGTAAATATTGTTTCGTAGTTGAAACCAAAATTGTAATTTAACCACAAAAAAAATATTTTAATTAATTCAGTTGGATTAGGAGAATTCTACGCACTGAGTGATGTGTCACACTCATGCCATGCGCAAAAAAAAAACCGAATAAACAACAAAACGAAATACGCATCAAGAAAATTAGTGCCTTTGATGATTTAATTAGTAAGGTTCGTTTTTTACAGAATGCTTAGAGCATATTGCTTATGCTCTCAACTATTGTATATATACCTGTTTAAACTGAATATTTTCTACGGGAAAATTCATATTGCCCAGATACGCAGGTTAGCCTTAGCTTCTTTTTTATTTTTCCCGGAGCTTTAAGGTTAGGCTCTCTGTTAACTGAATAAAACGATTAATGAAGGGACAATGCTGCTTGCGAATAAAACTGAACCTCGTCTAAATTGCGAGCAAATATTTCAAAACATGCCTATCGCTAATCTGTCTTCCGGTAGCCAATTAACGAGAAAGATTAGAAGCGTCTTTCGGATGAAGCCGGTCGGAAGCCTTATATGCTATTGCTTCATGGACCAGGTGCTAAATGTAGCTATTTTGGTAATCGCTTTCTGCCCAAGCTGCCTGCACCTCATGCCTCTATCAAAGGAAATGTAGGAAGCTGCTCTTGTCCTTCCATCATGAATGTCCTTCCATAAAACTGGCACCAGAGAGATACAGCGTTTCCTTCAGATGGCTTTCGTACAAAATGTGTCTTTCGGAAAGCTGGTGTGATTTATTGAACTTTTTTTTTTTATAATAACGGTGATTATTTGCCTTAGTTGGACACGAGCACTTTGTTCTCTTTGTGAAGCTGAAGCGTGATCCACGCCATGAAAAAAGCCATGAAATATGTCCCTGCTAAGATCGTTCATGGTACAAATGTTTGCGCTAGCGACGTTACATTCACACTTGCGTTAAGATAAACACCATCGTTACATTCAGGCGTTTTGTTGCATGTCGGCAGCTTTGTACCTTTTAATGAGCCTACCCATACTACAAAATGCTGAATGTCTGCCGTCAAGGAATAGTTCCACTGCCGTCATGTCGAACAGGTTCTCGCGATTTCTGTCATACCCGCTGCATGTTTCACCTTTGAATCGCTATTCAGGAATACTCCCTCTCCGCATTGAGCATATTTCACCGGCTTTCTTGCCACATCTTTACGCGAGTGATTGAACGCAAAATGTTGTAGGGTAGGTAACCTCGTAATGAGAATTTTAGTGGCAGCTTGGTTGGTTTAATATACTGGCACCAGCTCAAAAAACTGGTTAGTAGACGGATGCGTCGTTTCAACAGCTGCGCCTGCACTGGGGCCACTGGCAAGCTCTATAGTCTTCGCTGTGAGCCTTTTACTGGATGGAGTGACAAGTTATGGAGGGCGGGATGCCACTTGTGCCGTCGGTGGGTGTTGTGAACGAAAGGTTCCTCTTTTACAGGGTCACCAAAAAGAATATTATCGAGGCTGAGGTGGTACACTGGAAAGACAGGGGCAGGAAAATAAGGCACCGCGAGAATTCTTCGCCTTCATGTTGCATGGCCAGGCTGTGTCTGACTTTCGTGCACATGACTGGCTGGGTGGAGGGCGATATGGATATCGTTCTTTCTTTTTTGGTCGTAAGAAAAAAAAGACATTTATTTTTGTATACACACAACAGGAATGGTGTTTGATTTTTCTTCTAATTCAGCTTCATCCAAAGCAATATGTGCATCTTCGTTTCTTTCATATCTTTCATCCCTCGTTTTCTCATTTTAGCTCTTCTGCTGGCCTTTGCTCATGTTGTTAGCGTTAAAGGGCTGTCGTGTTGTCGCAGGAAATAAATGGCATGACAGAACAGACTTGGCTAGTACAAACGTCGTCAAGGAGGCTTCAAGTCCGTGTCTACACCACAGCACCTGAACGTCATGCTGTTATCAATCAAGGAATTTTATTGAGGCACGCTTGTCGAAGGCTACCCGTCAGTATCTTCATGTAATTTGATATGTAATATGCTTATTTAACGCCCCCTTTGTCTCCGATTTTTTAATTGATCATAATTAGCAAACATTTAAACTTTTTTTTCCAAGGCCACATGCGTAAGTATTCATCGTCAAATACAAGAGAGAACGCCACCTGTCGAAACGGGTTATGTACAGAGACACCTTCATTGTTCCTGTTTATCGTCAGTTTGAAGATCAACGCAAGTTCAGTGCAAGCAATCCGAAATAACTAAATTGCAGCGCGTGTGGTGCAACAATATTAACTGTAAAATCATTTTTTTATTATTATTAACTGTAACAGTCCCTTGAACGTGTCGATAGCAATGGCATGGTAATGCTGGAGCGAGTGACGAATAATGAGCACAAAAAAAGAAAAATATCATATATCGTCAAGAAATAAAAGTAATAAAATTTCGGCTCAAGTTGCTTCTTGAGAGCGACCGCCATAATATTGTTAGAAAAGACTTGAAAAGATAAGAAAACAGCAAAACAAATTGGTAGGAAGAGAACGTAAAGGACCTCCACACGGTAACTCGGCTCCTAAAAGGCACGGTCCATTTAACGGAAAACGCACCTCTGTTTTTATTCCTTTTTTACTCATTCGACGTTGCTATGCCTGACGCATAACTTCTATAGCTTTAGCGGACAAATAAAAAAAATTATTTTATTTCAATAAAAAATTATTTTAATTCTTCGCAACGGAAATGAGGAACGCATGGCTCTCTGAGCTGGTGCGCGCACATCATGAATAATGGTCTCGCTGATCCTGAGAACTAAGTGCGCCGCCACTGCCGCGTTGCCTTTGTCGCAGTAAAGCACAAGGACAGGAAGAAAAACGAATAAAGCGTGTCAGTTACAAGCACATTAAAGAGGCAGATGGCACTGATAGCTAGCCTTTTTCGCTGCCAGGGTGCCTTAGCGCTATTGTGGGGTGATATTGAGGGTGAAGAGGGTATGGCCAAGTATTTAGTTGTAATACTTACTCGCCGCTATGCAGCATTAAAGAGTTACATTACCAGTGAAGAAGTTTGGGTGTTTCGTCAGTCCTGTACTCGAACGTGTCAACAACAGGTGTCATTTGGCACTTTAAAAGGGTAACATATAATGCACTACAAATGCAGGCGCTAAAAAGTGATAAATGACTTTAACCGTTATTTGAGAGACTTCCGCACTATTGTGCTCGGTTAGCATGAGAGCACTCCATGTTTACAACTAACCGACATCGTGTTCAATATTTGAGGACATGGCGAAAAACGTGGGTGCTTTAAGAAAGTTAGTATTCCTTGTAAGGTCGCGACCTGTTTAGTTGGGTAGCTTTTTCGGTCTTGTAGGCATTGGCGCTCAGGCGCATCCGTGAACTCAGCGCCGGTATAAGTGTTGGTGACGATTGTGTAACCATGTGAGCGGCATACAAAGGAACCAGGAGGAGGAGGGTGCCGTGGGAGCTCATGAAGCACTGGGTGAAAAGAAAAAAGGTATAGGGTACAGAAAGATGCATGGTGAGTACGACAAGCAAAGCGTAGGATGACGATATGTGAGTGAGAGTGATGGAGCTTGTCATGCTCCTGTTGCGTTAACTGCCGCAAAGCACTGCTGTATCCGAGAAGAGGTGCGTCGCCGAAGCTGGGCCCGCGTGCCGCAGCGTGTTAGGGAACTCGCGTTTTGTGCGCGGTCGCCAAAGTTTCAAATGCTTCAACAGCTGCATGCATGGTAGCCATTGGAAACAATAACGATGAAACCTTCGCGCGCATTGAGAGAAAGGTGCCTAAAAAGTCCACAATAATGTTGACATTAACTTTCAGGGGAAAAAAAAAGACATATGCGTTTCTTCACTAAGGCACAGGAAAGAACCATGAATTTTGCTAAACACTATTCTATTTTTCCATATTACACGGATCGAAGCAGAAAAAGTTCATGAAAACTTTGTTACAAAGAATTTTTACAAATTTCTCCTAAGTGATTGATTCTTGTTGAAATTTTTGTTTAAATTATTTATTGTTAGCATTAGTATGTTTTCTATATTTACATGCCTCGCTTTGTTTTGTATATGAGCACCTTAGATGGTTCATTTTTGTCATTTATTGTTACGTGGTGACAAGCAAAGAGACGGCACAACATGGTGACAGGATGAACGATAATTTTATGGCTGGCCTAGCACGAGGGCTCCTCTCGCGCCACTGCCGATTTTCTTCGCAACACTTCCCGGGGCAACCGAATGATCGGCCCGATCGTTTCGTTGAAGTCGATGGTGACATGGATGGTGTAGATAGTCAAGAAACGATAGAAGCGAATGATGCGCTTGCCACCACGATGATAATGACCACGATGATGCTTGGGCAATCCGCCTTCTCTGGTGTTCCACAGCCATCCGCAACCAAATTATCCATGTGATAGATATCTCTAGGTAGCGTCGGGCGGGAGGGCGGGGTTTGCGTGTTCGTGCCTATCGGTTCTTACGATCCGTTGGGTTTTTGCTTTGATCTGCTTCCTGGTCAGTTTGTGTAAGCGCCTTGTTTTCAGATCCGGGCGGGGGGCTGGGCGGGGTAGTTTGTCGGGTCTGGACAGGAAGGGCTAGGGCGAAGCTGCTCGGCGATGTCCCAGGGCCCTCGGTCGATGGTCTCGGCTTACAGATGGCGTCGATGCTCCAAGGCGAGGATGGGGATGACATACGACGCACCTCCAACCAAAATGTTACGTGGTGACAAGCAAAGAGACGGCACAACATGGTGACAGGATGAACGATGATTTCACGTCTGGCCTAGCGCGATCGAGGGCTCCTCTCGCGCCACTGCCGATCTTAGCAACAATATATATACATGTCGCGACGTCCACCTTCACTTCCGCTAGAGAGGGCGAAAATTGATATATTTATTTCTGAATTCTTGCCTAGTCACTTACTGAGACAATAATTGTAAGCTCTGGAAATTGACATTACATTGTATTAAAAGAAACAACTGCAAAAGGATAAAAAATAACGAGCGACACTTTCGAGATTTCGAAGAAACTGCTCTTGTAACACAAATGTTTTTACATTTCCTTTAGTTCTAGACCTCAAACGTATACTACAGTAGCTGAGCCCTTATAAGCGGTTGCCATAAGAGGCAAAATTGAACAAGACGAACGAAGAACATACATGGTCTCCGTCCATGTTCCGCCTGTTCACTCTTGTGTGTTGTATAACCAGTCACTGTAACCACTCGCCCAACAGTCGAATGTTGTGAGTGATGATAAAACAGAATTTAATGTTTTTTACACAATGCTTCGCGCCAAGCTATGGTGATTTCAATACACTAATCTAGCCTTACAAAATCTACCCTCCCTAAATTTACATTCACCAATCCTCCCATAACACTTACAAAAAAACGTCAGGAAGTTCTAGCTACATTTTTATTGCTCAATTGCAATCCCCAAATCATACTTTCTTTGCAGTTTCGTATGGAGGCTTAATAGAAGCTCTCCAGAAATTTTTCTACAGATTTTCAGATGAGCGTGATGTCTGAATGTCTAATGAGGCCATGATGCAGTCTTGTGAGGGATTGAGTTCGAATGCGCGTGATGATTTTTTCTGGAATATTGCCAGAACATTTGTCGCCGATTTCTTGAGGTGCTTTTGATGTCTACATTTCAACGACCGGAAAGGACAGAAAAAAGTGGGAGGAGGAGGAGGAGGCAGAGAAACCAGGTAATGGTAGAGGAGAGAGAGCAAGAGGGGGAGAAAAATAGAGGAGAAGATAAGAGGAGGACCAGGAGCCGCGAGGGGAATTATGCAACGCCAACTAGGAAATTGCTGAGTGGGTACACGATGCCGCTCAAAAGTAAGCACGCACTAAGATATGAAGAGCTTAAAGACTTATTGTATCCTTAATAAAAAAGAAGAAACCGTTGCACAGATGCTAGGGCCAACTGTACATTTTCTCACTTGAACTGACTACTAGCAGATAATAGATGAAACGTTCGCCGCTATCTCTTTCAGCACTGTTTCAGAAGAACTTGTCGCGTCGCAGGGATTCCTTGAAAAAAAAAAATGAAATAACAACAATCACAACTGGCTGCCAGCGAAATATTTTCCTTTTCATCCACGTGTGAGAGCCCATGTTTGACAGAAATAAAGAGGTGCATCGCGGTAAGCAGAAGATGCCTATTTCCACGAGTTGTCTCCCAACACTATAACCAAATAACATATGCCAATAAACAAAATGCATAGAATGATGTCATAAAAACCCTGCAAAGCGTGCCATCCGAGCCCTTTATACTGGTGTGTAGAGGACTGCAGATAAAGTCATCTCGGGAGCATGATAATTGCAACATACTTTTGCATTCATTTTAAGAAATGTTTTCAACTCTCTATTCCTTTTCCCTTTTTTTGGCTACCTCTTCGATTGTTGAGTGGTCTACCGACTTTCTGTGTCCTTACGCATGGCTTAGAGAGTAATTTGTACCTTAGTGGCGCATATCATCCTTCGTGACACGCATTGTCAAAACATGGCGGCTCAGCGCGATACAATTTTCTTTGCGCTTTAGAAGCGGGCGGAGCGCTTGACAGGATACACACATGATAGGAGCGCCGGTAGGCCGTTATATCTCTTTGCTTCACACCCACGCACTCGCTGCTCAAAACCACTGTCAGTGATAAGGTCAAAAACTAGGCCTGAAAGGGCGATGAAAGTTTTTTACCCCTACGTCATACACTAAGAGCTTAGTGCACGAGCTCCTGTGTTTCAAACAAAGCCGGTCCCTTATCTACCGTTCTAAAAAATGAGCATGAACTTTGCGGTCAAAGTTAACACATAAACAGGTAGCATATGAGCATGACTGACTTATGGAAGCATACCGCAAGAAACGCGATCTCCACTTAGTTGCTTCCAACTTCCGACAAGTCTGTCTAATCGCTTGGGGCTTGAAAGACGTAAGTAGGTTGCTTTGCCAGTCTAGTCTAGGCCAGGAAAGTTCGGCGATAATTGCACAGCGAGAACCAGATTAGAAGGGAGTTAGAAGTTTTAAACATTACTACGGAATAGACTGCGAACCGGAAAAGCGGCGCAGCGAAGGTCGGGTTGCATTATCCGTGGTCAGAAAATGTCTACAGGACGTTTAATCCCCGTTTTTTGAAAGTCGGATAAATGACAGCTTTAATTAATTCCATGCGAGGAACTGCTTAGCGATCTCCGTTCATATGGAGTACTTGCTCGCCTATAACCACTGATTTCTCATATTTGGTATCTACTATCTTGCACGTCCTAATTATTATACAGTTGTTAGCTACCACAGTATCTGAAAGACCATCCAACAAATGAGTAAAATCTAGGTTTAACCAAGACTTACGAATGTTTCTGCGCGGCCTAGGAGTAGAGCGTCTTACTTGGAATCCAAGGGTAATGGAAAGTTCGATTCCCACGGTAACCTTCGATCTCAAAGGGGAACTCCGAGTTCGCAGCGCGTGCAGTATGTGTCGCTTGGGTTCATGACGTCACGAAACCCACCGACCAGCCAGTACCCGATAATGTGTCCTGCCAACTACCACTCACCAGAAGCATTCACGTGACTTTTTCTCACAACGCAGATGCCGGCGCAGATTTCTTTAAGGACCTCAAGAAGAGTAGCTGTGCCTACATCGACAACCGGGTGGATACCATCCCATTCGAGTATACGATGCTCACTTGCTTCCGCGGATTTACCACATACTGCACACCTGTCGTCTGCTTGGTTAAATTTCTTTTTGTAGTTGTTTGCTTGAAGGGACCCTGATCGAGCTTTGAATGAATGAATGAAGCCTTTATTGAAAGGAAGGGATGGCTCTCGGCCGCCTGCGTATTGAGTTACAAAAGAACGATTCCTTTCTGATTATCCTTTCCCAGTATCGATATGGTTCTACACTCTGCTTCGTTTTCATTGAATGCATTCGAATTATGCCCTCTGCGTTTCAACCGTGTTGTTAAGCGCTATCTGCTTCTCCGTGCTTGTTTCCTACAAACTGGCTTGTTTACTAGTTCTTTTTCTCCGTTTTTACTCAAATGTATTTAGGTATACGTATGTAAATATTTTAGCTGCGTACCTGCTGCTCTGTCTTTTCTTTAGGCTTCCTGATAATATATTTTAGTGTGAGCGTCCCGTGCTTCGAGAGGTGCCCAGCCGATATCACCATGTACCACCTCGTTTGAGATATTGCCATCGGCACCTAGTGGTAATCGTGCAACACTTGCCTGAATTATTCCTAACGTCAACTGTAACTCTGTTTTCAGGCACAAAATCGCATTCTCGATAGTAAACCCTGCTCCATTATTTCTTTCCAAATACCACTCAGTACATGATACCTAATGCCCTCCCACGATGCCGTATACATCATTATCCCGGCATCGTTTCGTCCTTTTGTGATAACATATTACTCGTGTTTTTCCATATGGGCTAGCCTTCGTTTACCCTCACCTCGACATATTTGAATTCGACCGCTCTGGGTATTGTATGGCCTTGAATTTAAGCGCCTGATTGCTCAAACCGCCAAAGATCAACAGACCCGACTTAGTATCGGTTAAGCGGAAGTCTGGACCGTCTACTTCATTAGCACGATAAATAACTGGAGTTTACAAGTCTTCTTAGCTATCTGATAACAGTACAATTATCGTCCTCATACATTAAATTAGGTAGGCGCTGCTCTACAACCTTTCCGCTTAATTTATGCGACACTTCTTTTCATGCTTTCTTTTCATGGTTTTCATGCAAAATATGAACGGTAGTGGTGATAGAGGCCAACCTTGGCTTAATCATTTGCATACCAAGACGTTTTCCGTACTTTTTATTTATTTCCATGTAACTTCTACTTTGTTATCACATTATGTTTCCAGTGGGAAATCTTTTACCTCACGACTTATACCTTCATCTTTCAGTGTGTTCAACCGAAGATCCTTGCTTACGTTGTCGTGTGCCCCGTTTATGACCAGGAAGGCTAAACATAAAGGTCTGTTGTCCACCCCATAGCTATTTCTATGCTTTGTGTAAGCACGAAAAGGACGTCATCTAAGCGCCTACCATTTCAAACCCCATTCTGAAGTTCTTCCACTATGTTATCACTTTTTACCCATGACTGAATTTTTAACTTCACCGCTTCTGTTTTCAACCTGTATATAGCAGACGTTATCGTAGTCGACATGTACGACTTTATGTGCATCCCATTTCGTTTCGCTTTATAAATCAAATTCATTTTACTTTGCCGCAAGCTGTCCGGAATTTTCGTATTCATTATGATTCTTCCAAAGGTCTTTAACAAAGTTTCCTTGCTTCTTTTAATAAGCTAATAATTCGACTTTGGAACTACTTCTATCTCTGTGGACGTACATCAGGAATTTCTTTTCCACTCTTCCAATTTAGATTAATTGGTTGTAAGGTGCTTTTTATCCTGCTGTCTGGTGTTGCTCCATTATTTGGGGAGACTGGGGGGATTACTCCATCCTCCATCCTAAAAACTCTGATACAACTGGTGTAATATAATTCAAAGCGCCGTCTGACTCCATACATTCTCCCTCGGCATCTTCAATTTGTTCCTCATTTCTTTGATTTCTTATCGTTTCCCTAGCCAGTTTACATAGCTTCACAGTTTTCTTGACCAGCCTTTAGTTGCGTCGCGAATGTCAGCAATCCAAAGACCTGCGGATTAGATAGATAGATAGATGGATTTATTGAAAGGAAAAGGCAGAGAGGTTGGCCGGAATAACTGAAATCTGGCCTGCTACTCTGTACTGGGGAAGTGGAAGGAGAGAAGAAAGAAGATCGTGATGGGTGACGATGTGGGAGAAGGCATATGAAATACATATCTACAGGCACATTGGCTTGCTTTACAAGCGCGAATCAAGTCCGCTGGCGCATAAAAAACGCCAAAGAGCACGCACTGCCTGGACACCCTTCCTCTTGTCCTGCCAAGCGCCCAACAGCAGTTCTTCGGACAGAGTCCTCGTGTCCAAACGCTTCAAGGAAGCGGCTAGCACACTTCTTTCGCACGCATACGCTGGGCACACCAATAATACATGGTCCACAGTCTCTGGGATGCCACAAGTTGAGCATTCCGGCGAGTCCACCTGTCCAATTAAATGCAAGTACTTGCGCGTGAAAGCCACATTTAAACGAAGTCTATGTAGCAAACATGCCTGATGGCGTGGAATATCACGCGGAACATAAAATTTCAATGTTCGATCTAGCGGATTGCTTTTTCCTAAACTAAAGCTTTGCTATCCTCGCCATACCAAGGTCATCGGCGCCGGCAATTTTACCTAAGGTGCGGCGCGATGAACCCGCGCCGCGCTTCCTACTTCGCAGACTGGCTGCTGCTGCTGCTTCTTCCCTCAGCTGGCAAACTTCATTGGTGCCGGCACGCTTTTCCCCAAATATATAACATTATCTTACACAATGCCACATAGCCTTCCAGTTCTCTGACTTCCCTTTCTCTTCACCACCAGCGCTGCCCATCTGATTCCCCTTCTGGGATCTCCCCATCCAAAATGCCCTCGACACCTTCGTTTCGTCTAGACCAGTGTGTAGTGCATTTGAGGCTCCCAGAGAGCCATGAAAAAACCGCGCTGGAATGAATGCTCCGGCTGCGTTTCCTTGATGTTCGCAGACACAAATGATGGATTTATAATAGCAAACCTTGTCTGAATAGGCCTAAACGAGTTTCCACTCTATTAACTATACTTTCAGATGTATGTGAATATAACGTGGCTTAGCAATACAAAATAACCAAGCATACCAACAAATATTTCGCTTGCATATCGAGCTTAGCCGCGTTAAGGGGTAGCCATTTTTTACCTTACCGCGGCTTAAGAAAGTTAGGTGGGCGGATGAGATTAAGAAGTTCGCAGGGGTCAAGTGGATGCAGCTAGCACAGAACCGGGTTAAGTGGAGAAATATGGGAGAGGCCTTCGCCCTGCAGTGGGTATAATCAGGCTGATGATGATGATGATGATGATGATGATGCTGATGATGATGATGATGATGATGATGATGATGATGATGATGATGATGATTTTTTACCTTGGATGAAAGTCTTATTTTTTGCCGATAAAATGCCCACATCTGGTCTACTTCCTTCGGAGACAACCGCTTTCGTTTGTGTTTTCTCCTTTCGTTGTTTCTTTGAAGCTACCTATCGTTGTTCTATGGCGTGTCTAATTTTTTTATTTCACAAGCTTCTTGTTTTCCTCTTTCCATTCCGGATGTTTGCTACATTTTACATTCTTTGTTTTTATACTTATCACTTGTTATTTATTTATTTTTATTTATTTATTTAGAAATACTGCAGAGTCGCATGGCTCCAAGCAGGGGTGGACACAAATAAAAACTACATTACAAGAATACATCAACAAAGGCAGTCAAAATCAATTACAGACAGTCAAAGCATGAAAAATATCAAACAACAACCACCAAAAAAAAAAGCAGGAATACACGTACAATTTTACCCAAGCATTTTAAAATTTGCGACAAACTGCTCGGCACTGGGACTTTCCACAATATTTCTAGGTAATTTATTCCGAGCATGTATGGTTCTAGGAAAAAAATGATTATAATTGAATGGAATTATTATAATCCCAATTTTCCATGGCCGTTTATCTATCGCTTCCTCAGTGCCTCGCAGATATTCGCGCTATTTGTTCGTCGTTAAATTTTGTGTTTCCTTTTCGTCTTTCTTCATTCATCTCTTTATGAGGGCCCCCAAGTTTGCATAGTATTACGTTTATGATCACTTGCGAGATTGTACTCCCCCTCTTCTTCTGTTTTCATTTTGCTAGCTTGCTCTAAATTGCTTAAAACTTTAGGCAGTTGTCAATGGTTGTCTGTTTCTTCCGTAATTCCCATAAAATTTGTCCCTCACACTTAGCTTCTCTTTTTACAATAACTAGGTTAAGTGGCTTATAGACATATGGCATTAACTTGCCGTTACGACCGGACGTTTATAGATACTTTTTTAGTTCCAAAACTCCTGCTTTGAAAGCGGGTGCTGCGTATACCCGGGCGGTGAGAGGACGCCGCGGTTGAGGTTTGCGCGGTCTTTGGCGCAACCTCCTCTCCTGCGGTTGCTGCTTGACCCGTGGGCGTATTTGTCTTTGCTTTCTTTTGTCCGTTTGTTTTTTCCTGTGCTCTGCGACCACGTAGTCTTTATCGACAACTATAGTGCACTCAGACAAACAAACGCTGCTGGCCGTGAAGCAGCTCTCGAGTGCGACGATACCAACTCGTTTCCGGTCCGGCTGTGCCGGCTCTTAAAAGAGAAACGCGGAGAAACAACGCTTATTAGCGCCGCCATTTAATCCGCAGCTCCTCAGAAGGTGGGTTCGAGCTATTCCGCGTGCCGATCAACAACTCATCAAGACAAACAAGGTGTGAGCGAAATACATTTTGTGGCAGATGACATTGTGAAGACGTACAAGCATGTCATTGAAGGTCAGATTGTCGATATAGACTGTGGGTGTTGGGTACTGAAGCCTGTTGCAGTTTCATGTCAATTTCCGATTATTCTGAGCTATTTATCGAGAAATCGCATGATTCGGCGGTCACACACACACACCAAAAAAGACCCAGCCTTCCGATCAATGCGATGCCTGTTATTGCCACATTTGCGGAGTCCCATCTAAAAATTACTGAAACATTGTTTGATCCCGTTCAAAGCATTGATTTCACACATATTGTGGTGAAAGCGCGTCGATACAACTTCAGAGAAACTGGAGAATAGCGACCCTTGAGCAGGAGGCGGGAAAGTACAAAGAGGTTGTCTTTTACGACGCCAGAATGAAGGAAGGCGTTCAAACCATCCTGAGAAGTGTCGTATTTTGTAAGGACCTGGTCTATGCTGTCCAATGAAGTAGAAGGTTGTTACGCAAGTGAGACGCTGACATTCAAGTTTTATCTGTGAAAGATATAGATGAAATTTTTGCAGATCGTGCGCACAGAGCAGTTCTGCTTTGGTGGCTCTGACGTCGATGTCACTAACTACAGCAGCATGGCCAAAAATGCTAGAAATACGCACTATCACAAAGGCTGCGGTGCTTTTACTAGTTCGGGCAAATAAACGTGAACTGTGTGCAGCAGCTTGGCAAAATGTTTGAAACGGAGGGCAACATCGACAGAACCGAAGAAAACGGTGCCTGTGGCAGCAACTGGGCTGAGAAAGCGACTAATCCGTGCCACTGCAGCAAGAGACAGAAAAGGACAAGATGTAAAGCCACTCAGTGAGAAGCTGAAGAATGCTTTGACAACCCTCCTGAAAACATTGTATGAGGTAATAACCTCACATTTTCTCACACAGCCTCCCTCAATTTACTCTAAGAAATCACATACAAGTCGTATATAATTGCATAAGGTCTCATAGTTTCCTGTACATTATCAGAACTTATGCAGGATATTTTATGATAATGATGTACACCGTATGAGAGTCTGTGTGATTAGATGAGATTTAGAGGTTATTTCCCCGTGGAACGTTTGGCTTTTCAGCATGGAAGGGCTCTGGGTGCATTCACCTTGACTTGCCCAAGGTACAAAAATTGGTCCTCCGAGCAGAAGTAATGCAACAGGCAACAAACTCGCCTTGTGGTCATATATACCCAGTCGACTGTCCCACGTCTAACAAGCCCGAAGAGCTACAAGGCCTTTTAAGATTGAAAGTTCTTCCCCTCCAAAGTACGTCTCGTATAGCTGCTGAGAGGCCTGCCGTGTAAGTACGAGTTGAACAAATTTGACCTCGAAAGCGTTCAGCTTCAAATGACAGGACAGTCAGAACATCAACCCCATGGGTCTACAATAATTGTTGAAATGAAGTTGCGGGCAGCAACTAAATTTAACAGAACATCTTTCAAATTTATGGGATTTATAAACTATGGTGATGTTTCCAAAGCGGATACTGGGCAACTAGCACCATGCTTTATTCATAATGTTCAATCCCTTGAGTAATGGGTTCAGTCCATTGCAAGCTATGCCACAAAGGAAGCGGCACAAGGCAGGATGCTAGCAAAAGTGGTAAACTCGGTTCTGCAGCTTCATCAGCATGGTGCCCCAGTCTTGGCTGTGCTCAGTTATGCAGCTGGAAGCAATAAGTCAATGTGAAGCAGTTTGGCGTTATTGCAATGCCTGGCAAGGCCCAATTTCAAGAGGAGCACCCATGTCTTCCTTATGATGCATTTCTCCATTTCATATGCGACATGCACGTAATCAAGTGTGTCCGAAATCATTTGATGAAGCACCAGTATGAAGACGTAAGTTACTATAACCAACTTCTTATGTTAAAATTGGTTTTTATTTCGTTTTTTTTTTTTTTACTGAGCCTGTATCCCTTGCTTTTATTTCCCGAAAGCGTGGCAATTAATGCAGGTCCGAGACCATCAACTCCACTACAATCACTACGAGCGGCTTTGTGAGGCAAAGAAAAGGCTAAAAGGCTGAGATTATGGTGGTGCCAGAACTGGCGAAGTATTTCCTCAAGCCACAGAGGCTTCAGACCATGAATGTTCGTCTGGGAACTCAAGTACGATATTTCATATGCTTTTTCTTTCCTACATATTTTAATATCTCGTATCAGCTAGGTGGAACTGACGTACAAGAAATGTGTCCATGATTAATGTATGCCAATGAAATTGTTCTTTTAGCCAATAGCCGGGAAGATTTACAAGCATTGGTTTATATATATGAATGCGAAGGAGATGCAGTCGATTTAACTTCAGCGCAACTTAAATCGGGTCTGATGAATTGAACGGCTGCGTTTCAATGGAGGCGAAACTAAGAGGCGTCCGTGTGCTGTGCGATGTCAGCGCACGTTAAGCATCCCCACCGAGAACCTGATTTTTAAGGTGCCTGTAAAGCTGCAAGCAGGAGACAAAGAGGCTTCGCTGAACGTAGTCAGCCGACGGACGCCAAGGAGGCCTAAAGAAGTGAAGCCGTACCAAGACCAGAAGAAAAATAGATGCTGAAGGTGCGGCAAGGGACATACGTCCCACTCCTGTTGATACAAAAACTTTGCCGGAAGTGTTCGAGAGAAGGGCATCTTCCCGAACGCAAAAACTCGTTACAGGAGAATGAACCAGCTAGAATGTTCTGATGAAGAGGAGGAGCAAGAAGTGTATCATTTCATAAACTTCAACCATTCGTGTTACAAAATGAATATGGAAGTTGATGGTAACGACTTACGTATGCAGATTGACAGAGGGGCGGCTGTTGCAATTGTGACCGAGGGTGTCTTCGAGTCCCTTTTCCCGCATGAATGATGCCAAACTTCCAAAATGTTTCTCCGCGTGTACACTGGATAACGATTGCGTCTTAAGGGTCGGTGTGAGGTATCTATGAGGTACAATGGCCAAAAATTTTTTAGTGCTCCTGGGACAGATTTAGCTAGAATGCATAAAGCTTGATAGACCGGAAATTGGCTAAATTGCGCCTGAAGATTGTGTGCAAGCACTAAAAGAAAGCTTCCTTCGGCATTTACGGACGAACTAGGCACCATACAGAGGTTTGAAGCGCAGATTGTGCTGTAAGCTGGTTGTGCTCCAGTTTTCTGTTGTGCCTGTTCCATTTGCTCTTAGAGAGCAGGTAAGAGACAAGCCGAATGGCAGGAAAGAGGAATTCTTCGCCAAGTCTCGCACAGTAACTGGGCAACGCCGTTATTGGTTGTTCTTAGAAACTATGAAAGACTCAGGTTGTGTGGGCATTACAAAATGACCGTAAACCCAGTAATTAAAACTGATCATTATCCCTTACCCAGCCCGCAGGGCCTGTGTTCATTAATTGGTATTTTGTGCCCTTGACCTATCTACCGCATATCAACAGGTACCTCTCACACTGAAGTCGCTGCCATTATTTACCATTAATACCCCCTTGTGGCTTTTTGAGTTTCAGCACCTCCTCTATGAGGTGACCACTGCCCCAGAGATTTTTGAGTCTATGATGGATAGGGTGCTTGAAAACATCCCGTACGTCGGATGTTACATTGATGATGTAATCGTGGCGGGGTCTGATACAGCAGGCAGCCGAAAGAAACTCGAACGCGCCTTGGACAAGTTGTGTGAACATGGTATCGCCCTGAAAATGGCAAAGTGTCGTTTCTTTCAAAACAGCGACTTACCTGGGCCACACTGTGACCGCAGAGGGAATTTATTCCACAGAGGCCAAAAAGACCACCATTTTGAAAGCACACGAGTCCACTACAGGGACGCAACTGAATGCTTATTCAGGCATGCTGAACTTCCAAGTTCCTTAAGAATGGTTCCACCAACGCAGAGCCGCCGCATCGGCTACTAAGGCAGGGGCAAATATTACGAGGTACTTTACGAGCTAAAGTAGTGAAAGGCGAAAGCGTTTCGAGAATGTTCCGAACTCCGACCACGAACGGCACAGTAATGTCTCCTGATCTCCTCATTGGTGAATAAGTACTAAATAACATTTTACTAGTTAGTGAATAATTAGTTATTAAGTACTAAATAACTTTCAACAAATTAGCGATTAATGAATGATTAAGTACTAAATACCTTTTGACTGAATCGCGCATAATCAGTGATTAAGTATTCATCAACATTTGACTAATTATTGAGTGTCGCACATTAGCTTTGGCTTTATTTGCCCATACCGTGATGGCGCTCTCTGATTAGTCGAGAGGTTTGTGACGTCACCCCACATCGACCAATGAGAGCGCCACAAAAGCAGGACACATTTTGTTCACGACAACCATGAGACATTAAAGGCTTTCGCCTTAAAAATGGTTATGCAGTCGGGCTTTTACCGCGACAAAAAAGCTGCTAGCTAGCAGCCAGATACTGACATTTGATAGTGACGATATAGATACTGACATATGATACTGACGATATAGATAACCCGATAGCAATGCTCTGTGACGCGTCCGCGTATGGCTTGGGGGTTGTTATCTTCCATGAAGCGGCTGATGGCAAAGAAAGACCGATCGCGTTCGTTTCTAGAACGCTCACAGCAGCTGAGAAAAGGTATGCGCAGTGTGAGCGCGAAGCATTACCTTTGATATTTGGGCTTAAAAAGTTTCATCACTACCTGTATGCTAGAATTTTTATGATCTCTACTGACCATCAGCCGCTACTATGCGTTCTTTGGCACTAGAAGCCAAAGCCCACGTTAGCCGCAGTGCGAATGCAGTGGTGGGCTATGATACTGACCACGTACCAGTACAGCCTCAGGTACCACCGGGGAAACGATGTTCAAGTCGCCGACGCCCTTTCTAGATTACCGCAGCCTGTCACTGCTGGGCAAGTTTCAAAAGAATGTCTCGCGGGGTTTCAATGCCTTCTGATAACTTCCGATGAGATTGCCAAGGCAACAAAGCGAAACAGGACCCACTCTCGTGTGGCAGAGTTCACTTTGAATGGTTGGCCTACACAGTACGTAGAGCTCGGAGTCTAATACAAACATCGCAACGAGCTTTCACTGGAACAAGGGTCGTAACTTGGGGTATTAGAGGGCTGATTCCAGAAGAAATGAGGGATCGCGCACTGAACTTGCTGCATGAAGAACAATCAGGCACCGGTCGCATGAAGATGCTGGCTCGGAGTTTCGTTTGGTGGTCTGGCATTGATGTGGTTTTTTAGCAACACGTAGCGAGGTGCAAAGTCTGCCAAGAGGATCAAGCCGCAACCCATCCCGTACCACTGCGCCCTTGGAACTATCCGGTAAAATGTTGGTCACGCGTGCGTGCAGATTTTGCCTCAAGAGTTCTCATGCCTTTCTAGTGTTAATCGATTCACTTTCGAGATAAATGGAAGTATGGCTGACATCGTCGACATCCACCTGCAAAACGGTTGAGAAACTCCGCAAGAGCTTTGCAGCTGGCTTGCTGGAGGTTCTAGTGAGCGATAACGGACCCTAGGTCACGTCTTCGCTCTTTATCGAGATCTTGTCTCGGAACGGGATCAAGCACTGTCGTTCCCTACCCTATAATTCAGCATCAAACGGTGCAGCAGAACGCACGGTGCAAACACCAAAAAACATTACTCAAGTAGGTGCTCGAAGGTCAGGTTGCCGGGATTCACTGTTCCATCCAGGAGAGTATTGACAGTTTTCCAATTGCCTACTGCAACACTCCAAGTGGCGTGACTGGACGCACATCCACAGAACTCTTCCTTGAATGACCTCCTCGCAAGAAAATGCCGCTACTCAAGCCCAAATTCCTCAGTTCCATGCAATATAAGCAAGCACATTTGAAGGAGCAACGCGATGCGACGCGAAGTACCGAGCGTACGTTTGATGTGGGGGATCATGTGTTCGCAAAAACAGTGCTCGATGAGCGTGTGTCATGGGCAGAAGGCACCGTGTGTCAAGTGGTGAGTGCGGTGACCTACAATGTGAAAGTGTGCCAGCTCCGCTTTGTACACGCCAACCACTTGCAGCCTCGGCATGCAGATCCCATCGCAAGACCTGCGCCTCCAGTGCTGCAAGAGCCACTAACACAGTCTTCCACAGATCTGCCTGGGCTGGCGCTGTCAACCGCGACTGCCTCGGAAACGTCCGCGACTGCACTGCCGAATACTGAGCCACTGCAAGACTCGACGGGTGTAACGTCTGACACAGGACCGGCGGCTCCTACGGCAGACTTGACTTACAAGTCACCACAATCTACCGAGGCGGTACTCCTGCCAGCCACAACAGCAGAAAGGCAACCGCTTCGGCGAAGCTTGCCTGTACGGCGATTTTAAGCATGAGGACTTGTGAAATAAACTTTTGCTTGTGGTATGGAGGGAAATATTATAGCACGTGATCGTGTGACGTCCCCTTCTGCTATATATAAACCTTCTGCTCAGGAATAAACAGCTTTTTGTTCCCAGGCTGCCATCTGGATAAGTTACTTCACAAAGGAGGCGCAGAGATGGTGCAAGGAATAAATGCTCATCATCAATGGACGCCAGAAAGAAGAGCGTCGCAGCAGCAAATACCGGAAGCACAGGAGCAGGCAGCAATGCAACAGCGTATAAAGAGAGCGCCCCGGAAGAAGCAACGGAGAAGCGGGGCAAAAAAAGGCGACGCAGCAGTCACTGGGCGCCGCTTCGTATGAATGTAATGAAATCGCTGTCATGGCTCAGAGTTCCAGATTACCGACGTGGTATGTAGCTGAGTCACGTTAACGACAGGGGATTTGTGAAGATGCCGTAATTAAAGCACGCGGAAGCTCGTTTCAGTGACGTGTAAGCGAAAATCAAATGCGTGGAAACGTCAACAACACGGGAGTGGCGGTGAGGCCCCTGTAACACCTCAGGCACTGGGGAAAAAGCCAGAAAACAGTGCGCCCATAGCTAGCGTTGGTCATCAGTATTATTACGGGTGTATCATAATTTACTTGTTTCTTTTTTCGTTATTCATTCTGGCCCCTTCTACCTCTACTTGCAGTTTTCCTTTTAACCATGCAGTGAACTGGCCCCTTCCATTTCTACCAGATCTTTCAACAATAAAGTGAACTGGTTTGCTGAAATAATTTCCTTACTTGTTTGAACACACGCACAAATGTGTACACAAAGACTACCCGCTAGCAAAATTTTTCTCACAGTATGCGCCTTTTTTCTGTCTACACGTTAGGTGTTTAAACATGCCGTTATCATTGTAACCCGCCCTCCTGCGAAGCAGAGATGCTAGTATTGCTGAGTGACTGAGGTACTGTCGCGACGAAGCGTCATAGTCGACATAGGCTTCCGGCAAAAGGCCAGTCTCGAGGGTAGCACGCGCTCATTTCTAAATCGGTCGCGTCTGACTGGAGCTAAGGGCAGAAAGCAGTAGGCTAGAATACAGACGTGCAAATTGGTTTGAACCACACTGGGGCCAGTTACGGAGAGTAGTTGAAATTCTCAGTGTACCGCTGTCGCGAGATGCTGAGTTTGCCCGTTTTATAGCGGTGAAACGTTTTCATTTTTTTTTCATTGATTACACTAGCACACAATGAGTAGCCAATATGTTTTTTTTTTTCTTCTTAGTTTACAAAGGCATGAGTTGACCTTTAATCGACCGGGGTATTATTGCTATCTGCTCATAGTGTCACATATTTGCGGCCAGTTATTGACACTGACAGTTCACTTTAAATAGATGAGAAATAGGCGGATTAGCATGAGCGTTGACTTTTACATCGTGTGATTATGAAAGACAGACGCTAATATTTATACCATATAGAAACATCTAATGTCACAATATTCAAATTTAGGGAAAGTGTATTTTTTTTTTTCAAACTGCCTTTCCAGCTCACTCAGGGATCACACCAATACATTCGCCGAAAAAAAAGAAGAGCCACCTCTGTACGGATGTTGTGAAAACATTTGTATAGTGGGGGCAACTTGCTGTTGGTGCTTGAGTACATTTTTATTTTTGGATGGCACTCAGACTAAAAGAGACGAGAGAAGGTTTCTTTAAGCGAACATATGTTCTCAATTGCAGACCTCGTTAAATTACGCGAATAAATTTTTACATTGCTACTTTAATTGCAGACTTCGCTCAGTGCAGCATACGTTAAGGCAAAAAGTTGATTGCCGTCCTCACAAAATGAATAACGAACACCAGAGCCTTGCATTATTAGGCATTTCATGTAAGATTATCGCAAACCTTTTTTCGAAAAGGTCGTTTTTTTTTTTCATCGCGTTCGATTCGGCTCCTTTTCCAAGTCAGGCCCATACTGTATACATCTGTGTTTACTTATATGTCTACTGAGTAACCATTATATTATCAAGGCATAGCAGAAATTAAAGGGGCGCTAAAGAGAAAACTGAAGTGGGCTTGCATCGATAAAATGCCAATTCCTGATTACAAAAAATCCACTCTTACTGAAAACAGAGCTGTTATAAGGTAGTAAAGAGGAAGAACAGAAATACAGGTATCGCCGCCACAGCCGAAACGCGCAACTACAAATCACGTGACGCGCCAGGGATCACGGAGGCTGACAAATGCGAATTACGTTGCCCGTTTGAATGCGGTCGTAGGTTTTGTCTCGAATATAATAACACGTACGCTTTTATCATACGTAAACGACGGCGAAAAGACAACGTAAACGTTGCAAGGCAAATACAAAAATATACTTGGAGGCGCCACAGGCGCCCACTTCAGTTTTGGTTATGTTTCGGCTCAGGCATTTCGTGCGCACTCGGATAGTTTCTTTGGACCTGCAGCGCCTGAATTACGAGCTTGGAGCAGCAGATGCGCCTTGCTGGTTCCCATTTGAGTATTCGGAGGCGCGAGCGAGCGAAATCCGCTGCCGCCGACACGCTCCTTCGTTCACACTTCTGCGCCAACATATCGCCGCCGTCGCCGCTTCGACTGCGACCTGACCGCTCGACTGCAGCTACGTACGCCACGAAAAGCATACATATGCTAAGTATCAAAGGAAAAATGCATTATCATTCAATTGTTCACTAAATCATGGCACGTCTGACCAACATACTGCGTCACCAAGACCTTCAACGTGCTATTTGCAGGCGTCGTAAACCAAATTGGCATACTTGCCACTCATACCAAGGAGAGCGTCAATATATTGCGCTCGTCGCCCGGCGAAAAAGAGGGCCTCGGGTAAAAAGTAAAAACTAAAAATAACGAAGCACCAGAAAAACATTACAAAAGGTGAAAAAAAATTGATTTTTAGAAAAAAAAAAAGAATGCCGGTAGCGGTAAGATTCGAACCCGCCACTGCTTATTCCGTAACGTTCGGCGCTAACCGCTTGGCTACGCTTTTTTTTTTCTTTATTTCCTGACTTCAGCACAATACACAAAACCACTTACAGGGCACAATGAGCATTCATTAATACAACAATCATCCAGGAGGGTTGTGGCGTCGTCGTGCTAAAATTCTCTTAGTGTCAGTAATGGCTGCAATCTTCCAAGCCACTCGGGAGCTTCAGGAGCAAGTTTCTGAATTTCAATATATCTATTCATGCCTTCCCGAAAATAGATCCGTGCTGGCCGTGTGTCAGGATCGCAATGGTATCCTGCCATTCTCGAGCGCCAAACACAGTGGAGGGCCATTAGCATAATAAGGTCAAATGGCACCCCATCCTCATTCTCTACTGGCAAGTACCTAATACCATGCGAGTCTAATGGAAATTCCTTTTCAATGTCCTTTGTAAAATATCCCAAAAGTATACCCCTTCCCGACCATGTAGGAAAACGTGGACTATAGTTTCTGGCTGTTTACAAATTAAGCAATGCTAACCCCAAGGTAAAAATAAATTCTTCCTTTCCAAGAACTTCTTTACTGGCAGTGTTTCCGTGTGTAACTTAAAGAAAAAAGTTTTTGCATTTGACGGGACCTGCATCGCCTTCACCCGCTTAAGTACGTCGCGTCCTGGTCCTCCACTGTATAAGGCCCTGTATGGGTAGAACTACGTCGCACAAATCCTTGTACAGTTTCTTCCTGCTAACACAAGATAAATATTCATAAGAAAATCGAACAGACAGGAATCGCACACCAGCGACAACTTCTCTAAAATAACCAAAAATGCGTCCCGATACACTTTTGGTCGAGACAACAAAGTCCGGCAGTGCATTTCCGAGCCTTAATTGGCCCACAGTACGCAAAAATGGATCTTTTACATCGCGAACAAAAAGAAATCTGCTGACAATCTGTCGTAGAAACAAATGCCCCAAACCCAGTCCACCGTCCTTCACCCGCCTAAACAAACTTGTCCGGCTACATCGTTCCCATTCTGCTGCCCACACAAAAATGGCAAATATCCAGTGCAGTCTCTGTACGTTCATCCTTGCACAATGCAACACTTGCATCACGTACCACAGCTCCGACATAAAAAATATATTGCACACTGTGGCCCTGGCGAAAACTGACAATTGTTGCCCTTTCCACCCCTCACCTTTTCCCGCATGACTTGAGTCTGTGCCCTCCAGTACGATTCGCTATCGCGATAACTATCTAGTGGGACTCCCAAGTACTTTACTGGTGTTGTCACCCAGGACATGTTTGCGGACTTCTCGTGTGCCGTTGGCCATTCTCCGTGCCAAAGCCCCAGGGACTTTGACCAATTAACTTTACTGCCGGAAACCTTTGTGAATTCTTTTACAGACGACACGGCCTCGATTACCCCTTCGCGATTCACTGCGAATACAGCCACATCGTCCGCATATGCCAGCAGCTTAACATCTGCAGCTTGCAATTGGAAGCCACGAATTTTGTCGTTTTCTATGATATTTAAAGACAGTGTCTCGATGTAAATGCAGAATAGCAGAGGGCTGAGGGGGCAACCCTGGCGCACCGATCGGTGCACGTTTATGGGGGCCCCCAAACACTTATTTACAATCAATCTTGTTGTGCAGCTTCGGTACGCCATGGCCACTCCCTCGCGAATGACGGACCCTACATTCACATGGTCGAGTATGCAGAACAGGATTTCATGTGAGACACAATCAAATGCTTTCTCTAGATCCAACTGAAGGATCGCTACACAACTGTTTGTGTGATCACAGCACTCAAGCACACTCCTCACTTTATGCACATTGGAAACAATGGATCGACCTTTGATCCCACACGTCTGGTGTGGTCCAACTAACTGTTGAATTACTGACTGTAGTCTACGGGCTAGAATTTTCATAAACACTTTGTAGTCTACATTCGTGAGTGCGATAGGGCGATATGCTGTAACGTGTTGTAACTTATCTGCTTCATTGTATTTAGGAATCAACACTGTGTGGGATTTGCCATAAGACAGGGGCAATACATTAATGTTGTAGGACTCGTTGTACACGGCTGTCAGTACCGGCACTATTTCATGTTTGTATGCTTTGTAGAACGCCGCGCTTAACCCGTCAGGGCCGGGAGATTTTCCCGGGTTCAATTTTTCTATGGCAAGCTCGACCTCCGATGCGGTTATTGACAGCTCCTGCCTATCTTTCTGCTCATCATCTAATTGCGGTAAAGCGCCCAGAAACTTTCCTTTGAATGCGTTTACTTCCACGTCTTGCTTTGTAAACAGCGTTCGATAATATTCAAGAAACGCCTGCTGGATATGACCACTTTCTCCAGATAACGTTCCGCCCCATTCGATCAGTTCAATGTGATTTCTCTGAGC
>JAJIZL010123686.1:0-21255 GCA_023969395.1 Amblyomma maculatum
ATTCATGAAAGGGTGTGAAAATTAAACATACCGAAAGAACATGCTTTGTCTAGGGCAGTGGCTTAGAAATACGAAAATAAGGGGCTGTTAGATTGCTTAAGCAAGGCTGCACTTGAAGAAGCGATGTTTGGTATACTGGCTTAGCCAAATTTTGCGTTGCTTGGGTTCGCTTTGCTGCTTCTTGCCACGTTTAGTTAAGTATTTAACGGCTGCTGTAGACTTTTATTACGATGAAGGTGACCTAATTAACGTCATTAATGCAACTTCGTCAAAGGAGATCATGACGATATCCGAAGTACAGCGTAGAAAATCGGCAGCTAATCGGGCTACCGAGTTTGGCGCAGTGATCAGACGTATATAGCATCCAGGGAAGCTGAACCACGGCCGCTCAATAAGAGGCGCACTGAGCGGCCGTGGCTGAACTCTTTGCTTGGCCTGGAGTCGAAATCAACTGGTGGCGAGCGGTCTTTCTCTCTCTCTCTCTCTCTCTGGCGGTTTTTCGAAGGGTCTTTGACGGCCACCCCGGCGAAATCCAAGAATGCGGATTATAATGTTTGTGCATTGAAGAAGTGAACCAAAAGAGTTACGTTTCGAAACACTGCTGTCCGTATTTGGCGCAACCGACGCAGGCTGACGGCTGAGATAGAAGGAGCAGTTCCGCGTCGAAGATTGTCGGCCAAGACTGTGAAACGGCCGATTCAAACAAGGGGGGCGCTATTCAAGCCGCCGAGCGCGACGTACAGCGGACAACCTTTCAACGACGCACGGGACCAGTCTCGTGAGGCCATACACGTGCATCGTCCGAAGCGACGACGGTGCCTATTTCCGGGGTGCGGATGTGGAGGAGGCGCGGCCGCCATGGCAGCGGGGGTGTGGCGCAAAAAAACATACCGTTCTTCCGATGGGAGGAGAGCGAGTGCGGAAATGGGAGGCCCGACGCCAAATTCCACTGGCAGCATTTCCCAGAAACCTCAGTCGACCTAAACAGGGTGACCGACCCGTCGATTTGAATTATCACGAAGCAAAAGCGGTGCGGTTTTCTGTCTTTTAGGCCTTTTCAAGACACAACTCACCCGAATCTGCTGTGGAGGTCTTGAAAAGAATTGATGAGATTTTCAAGAGATTTATTTTTGAAATTTCCTTAATATATGAGGTGCTTCAATGAGATCGAATAAGCAGCAAATACTACGTACACAAGGTGAAAAAGAACTAGAGGGTTCAAGCTGCCCTTTGCCGAAACTCCAGTTTGGAGCTGAACCATCAAATCGGTGGTCCTAATTTTCGAGGATTTTATGTGCTACTTCTCGCTGAAGATACAAAATGCGATAATCCGTAGTTATAGCCAGCCCGCCGCAGTGGTGCTGTGTTTAAGATGCCCGACTACTGAGCCGGTGTTTCCGGGTTCGATCCCGACTGCCGGCTGCTGCATTTCAATGGAGGCGAAAGGGGGAGGCATCCGTGTGCTGTGCGATGTCAGTGCGCGTTAAAGATCCCCAGGTGGTCCAAATGACTCAGCAGCCCTCAACTTCGACTACGGCACCTTTTTCTTTCTCCGTTTTCACTCTGGCCTTCCTCCTTTTCTTTACAGCGCGGTTCAGGTGTCCACAGAACAGGTGTGACAGATACTGTGCCTTTCCTTTCCTGCGAACAAATTATATCACTTAAACAATATCTGCTTCACAAAAAGTCTGTACAGGAGCTGCCTCTGCTTGAAGCGTACACCTTTTGTCTTGGGGATACTAACGTAATTCCCCAAAAGGCCGCATAGTATGGCTCGCTGCGCAACAGGCAGGGCTCTCTCTCATCACTGACCCCACTTACCCCACACGTACCGGCAATAGTGCGTGTAAAGACACCACACCAGATCTTACCTTCACTTATCGGCTCCCAGCAGCTACTTGGAGCAACACCAAAGAGTGCTTAGGCAGCGATCACTGCACCCTTGAAATCCTTCTTAACACTAACCTTCCTCACCGTCCACCTAGGGAATCCGCTCTCACTAAGTGGGATTCCCTTCGGAAATACAGGTCTACCAGGACAGCTGCTCCAATCACCGACATCACTGCTTGGACTACACAATTACAGAAGGATACTCAGGCAGTCACACGAAAACTTCCGATTGACTGCCCCAATGACACTGTCGATGCTCGCCTCCTACATCTCTGGGAAGCTAAACCCAGTCTTGAAAGACGCTGGCAATGTCAAAGATGGAACAGGGCTCTCCGCCGCAGGCTTGGCCGACTAAACAAAAACCTAGAAAACACGCAGCTACGCTTTTGAGGCAAAACTGGGAATCCCTATCCAACCGTCTTGATGGCAACGTGAGCCTGCCTCAAACATGGAACCTCTTCTGACATCTCATAGACCCATCTCAATCTATGACACCACAGAGACATAACCTCACAAAACTAATTCACACTTCGCCCACACCGCCATCACAGCTACTTGAGGACCTCAAGGATACATGCTTTAAACCTTACTAACCAATGTCCCATCCGGAATATAAAGGGCTCCCTAATGATTTTCTAAGTATGCCTATCACTGAAGTAGAAGTAATGGCAGAACTTCAGAACCTAAATGCCTCCTCAACTCCCGGGTTAGACGGTATAACCAATAAAACTCTACGCAACTTCGACACCCCTCCATAACCGCCTTAACCAATTACTTTAATGAATGCTGGCGACAAGGCACTTTGCCGGCCGAGTGGAAGGAGGCAAAAGAGGTATTTATACCAAAACCAGGCAAACCGCTTTTCCCCACCAATCTTCGACCTATTTCCCTCACTTCTTGTGTCGTAAAATTAATGGAGCATGTCATTCATACACGACTAAGCAGCTTTCTGGAGGAACGGAACTCCTGCCCAACTACATGTTTGGTTTCCGTCCGGGTCTGGCCACTCAAGATGTTTTCCTACAGCTAAAGCACCATATCCTTGATTGAAAAACTCGCGATACACGTGCCATTCTTGGAGTCGACCTCAAAAGAACATTTGATAATGTAACACACTCTGCCACTCTTCATAATCTACAAACGCTACAAGTAGGCAGCCACATAAGGGCCTTCCTCAGCAACCGAACAGCAACTCTCACACTGGGCCCTCATACGCTTCCAAACATCAAGCTCGGTGCTCGGGGAACACCTCAAGGAGCGGTCCTTTCACCGATACTCTTTAAAATTGCCCTTATTCATCTCCCAAAACAACATTCTGAGATTCCAGACATACATTTCGCCCTTTATGCGGATGGCATTACTGTCTGGGCATGTCGAGGCAGTGACGCCAGCATAGAGACTCACCTCCAAACAGCCCTCAACACTATCGACACCTACGTGAAGGAGAAAGCCCTATCATGCTCAGCGTCTAAATCTCAACTCTTCCTTTACCGACCCAAATCTACACATCTTGATAGCCCACCTATCACTCTGACACACGGTACACAACCGATTCCCGTAGTAACTCAAATCAGAGTACTAGGAATGACTCTCTACTCCCATGGAGCACATGGAGACGTAATCAAAGCAGTCCAGACTCATGCTCGTCAAACTACTCGGCTCATCCGTCGTGTAGCACCTCGGAAAACAGGCCTTCATGAAAGAAATACACTTCGCCTCACACAAGCATACGGTACCAGCAGAGTCGCATACGCTCTTCCATACTTGCCCCTCACTAGCAAGGAACGCGACCGAGTGAACACTACTCCGCAGTTGTACAAAAACAGCCCTGCAACTTCCTCCCAGCACCTCAACATTCCGCTTACTCAAACTTGGCGCCCATATTACGTATGAAGAAATCTGTGAAGCCACGCTGACAGCCCAGAAGGCCCGCCTTTCGCGTACACCAGCAGGTCACGCACTACTCTCTCCTCTACACATATCCCCAATAAGACTCCTATCTAAAGGCACCCCATTACCTCCAGCAATTCGCTCCAAAATATTGGTACCCCCCCCCTCCCCCCCTTCCTAAAAACATGAACCAAGAACGGGACGGGAAACGTAGAACAGCCGGGGCGCAAGCCTTACACAGACAATATGAAGAAGACCCCAGTGTAGCATATGTAGATGCGGCCACTTATGCAAACACCCATCGTAAGGTACTAGCAGTTACTAACAATCATGCAAAACTTCTCTCTGCTTGCTCAATTCTCACCGATTCTACAACAGAGGCAGAGGAGGCAGCCATTGCGCTAGCCATGACATCCACACCCGCCGCGAAAACAATTTCTGATTCTAAAACAGCTATCCTAAACTTTGCCAGTAATTTAGTGTACCCCAACACCCACCGCCTTTTGCGTTTTTGGCAACCCAGACAATCTGTCACCCTTATTGGGACACCCGCGCATGCAGGCCTTCCCTGTAATGAGTAGGAGGCTCACTCCCTGGCCCGAGGTCTCGCTTTCCAGGCTGGAGAGGAACAGTCTTCCTCAGATGTCGGGGAGTGCCCGCCATCCTTAGCGTAACATCCTTACCTACCACCGCGAAAATAGGAGGACTTATGCACCTCCAGCCCCGAATCTTACAATAGCACAAGCTGCCCATTGGCGCAAGGTAAAAACGCGCACAGCCCCATACCCCATCCTTCTCCACGCCCGCTTTCCTGACCAGTTTTCTTCTTCCTGCAAGCTCTGTGGCAAACCTGGCGATTTTCTACACACACTACTCACCTGCCCCTCATTCCCTCGTTCTCCTTCCCCAGAGGTGGCCCTAGATTACTGGGAGAAGCTACTCACCAGTACCTCCTATAAGGGCCAGCGCAAGATCATTACATGCGCTCTCGATCGGATAGCCCTCCAAGGGCTTTCCTTTGCTATCTAAGAGGGCCCTCCGTACATGAAGGGGGCTCTTAAATGCCATGTAGAGGGCAACGCCCCCACCCTCTGTAACATTAGCAGTAAATTTTTCTACCACCACCATCACCACCACCACCTTTTGTCATTTTTTCGGATCTAAATCTTGGCAAGAACAGCATTATAAACGAGACACACGTGAACACATGAATGGCCTTCACTTCTATCAAAGCGTACGTCTTGGAACATGGTTCTGCCATGCTTGTGTTAGTTTCCATGAAAAATAAGTGCTTCTGCTTTCTTCGTGATGTTCACTCTTTAGTGCCATATCCGATTCGTGGATACCACATTACCTGCCTCTGTAATGGGGTATGGGGTATGGGGCTGTGCGCGTTTTTAGCCTCCGATTCCATGCCCTCCGGATGGTCTCTGCCATGCTTTGCGCAGCGGAAGAGGCTCGTTGGAAAAAAAATACAGATATGCGAGACATAAAAAGAACGGACATAAAACTGATGGCGATCACCGAATGGCCGTTAATGGTCGACACAGACCGATCCGGCGGTAACCTGCGCCTCATGCGCCTGCGCGTCTAAGAGGCGATAAATGGCAACGCGTGAGGTTGCCACAACACGAACAATCCGTAAATTCCCGGTGATTTTGGGATGCTTAGCCGAAGATGGGAGGATTACAAAGAGCCGTTAAAGGACGGTAAAAAATATGAAAATGGTAGGAAACCAGCTAGCAGTCCAAAAAGCCGTTAATGGGCGAGGAGATGATTGCAAAAACATGGCGGAAATACGTTTTCTAAGAGAGGAAGTTATCGCCACAGACGCCCACCTATGGAAACGGACATGGAGGCAAAAGCAGAGGATGCCGTTAGCAGACGACTAAAAAGAAAACCACTACACGAGCAGACGATATCAAAAACGGGCGTGCGGACGCAGACGGCTGCTTCGGCGAAAGGTCGCAACAGCAACAGCAGTCATCATCGTCTGCTCGTCGTCTGCGGCGCGGTCAACGAATAGAGCGCACGCAGTCATCACCGGTGTCGTCTGCTTCTCTTCACTGTCTGCGCGCAACTCGTGCGTTTAAATACAGGAAGGAACTCGGCAGCCACCGCCCCGCTGAGAATATAACTCCTTCACACGTGCGAAAGACCATAGCAGACGGGGAGACAAGCGGCGCGCCTTGTCTGAACGTAAATTACAGTCTCCCTCTCTCAACGGCAACGCAACATCAAGGGGCATTTTGCGTCCTGATCGCAAGAGGCGGCAACGCTGACCTTGGCGGCATCTTTTTCAGGAAGAAGTGCGATGGGGAACCATCAGACACACAAGCACAAAGACGGCGACGCAACACGAGGAAGTGTAACCTCGAATGGCGTTGCCGGCGCTGACGCGGCGCCTGTAGGTGCTGCTATTTCAGCCGCTGCTGTGTTTTGGGCGCTGCCGGTCAGGATTGGCTTTAGGCTTGGCATGGCTGTAGCACCGGCTGCAACTAAGTCGTCATCATCATACGCACGTAGCGGGCGAGCAAGAAGGAGCGGGTGGCGGCGTCGACGCCTTGGTTGCGTCGTCCTTTGTTCCTCCTGGCCGGGTCGAACGGCCTCGCCGTCACCTCTGACCCCTCCTGCGTATCGCCTCCTCTCGCTGGGGCGTCGTCTCCGTCATCATAGCTGAAAGGCAGGCTGAAGCAGGCAGTGAAACGGGCCGCTGTGTTGTTGCGGGTCGCGCTCTGCCAGTTTGCTTGCTTGGCTCGTTGTGTGCTTGCGTTCGAGCCGGTTCTGCTGTCTACTTTTTCTTCTTCTATGGCCGCAGCGGACGCCATGCCAAGGTGAAGGCTGCTGACTCCTGGCTGACTGTTCTTATGGCGCCCCGTTACGTCACAGCCATTTCTCTCCGGCTTATCATTCTCTTCCCACCCTCGCACAGCCCCCTGCTGAACGTCTTCCTGGTATTGGCGCGCGGACCTGAGCAGACAGACGCGTCGAGAAAGGCACCGAGTATCCGTTATACAGGATATGTCTGTGTTCATCTTCTGCCTCGCATCCGATCCCACTCATTCTGCTTCGCCGACTGTCTGCTGAACCAGGAAGACTCCCCATCGCCGCATTGTTTCTGGTTATCGCGTTTGTTTTCGGCCGTAATTTCGGGGCGCAATAAAGATTGTCGGTGCAATCTTTATTCCACCCGCACCGCGATAAAGACCCGGGAGGACGTCGGTGCAGACGCCACTGCGCTGTCCTTTCTTATTTAGCATCCGAAATTTTTGTGCCGAGGTGTGGAAGCGCCCTTCTTGGTACCGTCGGCACAGCGATTGCACCGAATTCCAATGTATTCGGGAGTTTCGCCTACCAGGACACCCTACCCCGCAACAAAAGGGAAGGAGAAGGGGGTATTTCGCTTCACCAAGTCTACCAGATCGCGCGTCGCGTCATAATCTTTCTGGCTGTATTTAGTGAAATAAAGGAACACCGAAACGCGGCACGCTATACGCGCGAACAATGGGCCCCCAACTCGTCGATGTTGATGTGTGCAGAGTATCGGGATGGTTTTTAACTCTTTGGGCGGCGAGGGGGGGGGGGGGGGGAGGGTGCATTCGACTAGTGTACCAGACATGGTAATTCGGTTGCATATGTGGTTTTCATATTCAAAATAATGTGACCCCGAGAACATGATCAGCTGTCCCTTGAATCAAGCACCTTTCAATTGCACCGACTGATAACATGTTCAATCCCACAAACTAAACCCTTACCGCTCGTACAAGCTGGAAGGGGCTAAGAGCAATCAAATTAATCCGGACAGGAGAGGTCATAGACGAAAGAAAAATGGAGGCAGACAGAACCCAACAATGTGATGACCGCACGGGCACGTGGATCGAATTCAGAAATAAAGTCCGGGTCAGTCACATGGTCTTCATTGGCAGTAGAAGTTAGCATACCGGGTAGCTCCACCTCAGCAAAACATAATCTACCAAGTACCGTTGTATGCCAACACAATTTTGTGTTCCAGATGCGATGTCTGACGAGGTACTTCAGCGCGGAAACCGACAGAAATGATTAAGTTCAGGCGAGAACACTGCTCCCCGGCCTTAAATACCAACTGCGCTGCGCACCAGAGCAAGAGACTAAAATATTTAATAACGTCTCCATCATGGGCCCTTCTAGGTGCGCTTAACCGACATAAACCATGACAAAAATGTAGATAAGAAGAAAATGAGGGCAAGCCATTCGATGCATGCTGAAACCAGAAAGTCTCCAGCATACACAAAGGCCGGCAGCTCTCTTCGAGAGTGCATGGGAAAGCGAGCGCGAGCGCACGCCAGGTCCAGCCCACCACGGCCAGCGGCAGCTCGGAGGCGTCGAGTGGACTGCCCCGACGAACCACACACAACGACGACAAAGACCGTTATATACGCCTGCCAGGAACGGGGGCGGTCTCAACCTTGGACGGTGACCCCTGGGGAAAAAGCGAACGGCCGCTCGCTGCACCAAGCCCCGCCGCCGCCACGCCAGATCAGATGGAAAGATGGATCTGCGCAGAGGAACGCTGGACAACGGTCGAGGTGCAGCCGCTCGGGCAGGTTGTGTTATTTTTTTTTTCGCCATCTCCTTTAGGACTGACTGCTGGTATGTATGGGTGTGCGTATGTGCCCCAGCGACAGTCTGAAGCGGTCGAGATAAGCCAATAAGGAAGAACAGCAGCGAGACGAAGCAAGAAGCCACTGCCCAAACGTCAGTAAGCCGATGAACGGCTTTTCGCAGTCGGACCCCGCGAAGTACGCGGACGGAGTAGATGCACTCAGAAGAATTGAGCGAGTGACGAGAAGACAAAAAAAGGCAAACTGAATGCACGGAGCGAAAAGGCTGCAACGAAAAGAGAGGCCAACGGACACGCCCACGACTTTTACAGAGGAGGCAACGCGCGCGAGTTAAAGAGTTCTGGTGACTGCGATTTGAGTGCGCCATTGTGGATTACCGGCTGAGGCAGAACGCGAAGAGTTTATAGGGGTGCAACGGGCGTTAGAAGGGAGTCGGCCATGTTGACGCAAGCGTGGGTAGGCTTTTGCGGAAGACCATGAACGCTGGGAATGGATGTGGCGAGGTTGCAAAACATCGCCCTTCGCGTCGTGTACTTTGGGAGACACGTAGTGTACTGCTCGGCGAAACATGCAGTAAAATGTTCGGAGTTCGGGGTATGGTAATGTATGGCACCCTCCGCAGGCGTCATGCTGGACCTTTTCGGTTTGCAATGATCGTGGAAGCGACTCCGCCTTTTGAAGGTATCGGGGCACTTATGTTGCAGCTACCAGCCTCGAGCGAAAAATCAGTCCTTAGTGTATACATCGAATGACTGCAAGGCGGTCAATAGAGGCGTTTCGAGGACGGTTTTAATCTCCGTCCTTAATAAATCCTGCGATTACCATATGAGACGAAGCTTTTATGCCGGATAGATCGGCTTCTGGACACAGGATTTCCTAAATATTTGCTGTGCAACATAGCAAAAATAGTCGCACTGGAGAACAAGCGCGTGGAAGGAAACGAATGCGTTACGCAAAGGAAGACGTTTTCCTAATTGGCACCCTGCGTCCATGGTTGAACACACAATCTGACGAAGGTGGGACAAAGACACGGCATTCTATTCATTTGTATGGCTGAAGACAAAGCAAAAAGCATCTGTGCGCGGGTGAATGGCCAGCAGAACAAGTCAAGATGCCAAACTACCTACCGATCGAGGTACTCCGATGTGTTCAAGGCACTGTGTATCATATTCCGCTGCTCTCTGAGGAGCTATATACTGGACAGACCTGGAGATTCGCCAGTTCTATCATAAGAGGGCATGCCGCAGCGATATTGGAAGTCAAGCACACTGTAAGCAAGAATCAACACAAAAAGAAGTTTAAATGGTTGATTCCACCCCCTTAATTCCATGTGCGGAAACATCTAATCCATCAATATGGAGTTTAAACGAAGATAGTCCGCCTTATTAGCCTATTCAGTGAACACTGGCGTAAATATGGAGGAATTGCATGCTATCCAGTTATAACCTTTGTTTATTGGGCCAAATACTACAACAGTAGCGAACTGGAGTAAAAGAATGTAAAAGAAAAACGAGGTGGTTTTTCTTGATGTGCACTGCAGAAACTGTGAAGATTGTGTTCCTGTCTATGAGGCATGCAATGTAATCCCCAAGAACCCTAGCAAACTTGCCAGTGAAATAATCGGAGCTAAAGCCATAGCTAACTGAGGCGACTTGTGCATCACGAAACCGGCTGTTGGTTTATCTCAAAAAGAACTAAACTATCTGAGAAACTATTGAAAATTGTTTGTCCCCCTGCGCCTGCGCAATGCATTGCCACGCCGTGTATATTTACCGCCCTGTATTTCATAATAAATTGTTGGCTGTTAGAGCTCGTGTATGTATTCTTCCTTGTCCCCGTTCTGTCCTTGCCCTATTTTTGTTAGCCTTTCGAAAGAGAGGCTAGCGAAAGCACTGAAACAGGACCCATGCGTCATACACGCGGCAGGCTAAGCCCTATGCTGGTTCTATGCAAGGTTCTACCATACCGCAGAATACAGTTCAAGCTAACCGCAAAAAATTCCGTAAAAGTGGACAAATATGCCCTAAAGAACCTTTATTAACCCCAACTCAGCTTTAAATACTCCCCATGCTGCTCGCTGAAACTCCCAGAGGGTAAAAAACTCCATAAACACAACCTCGAAACGAAAGGGAGTACGAATTTCGCTTCATATTACTCTCAAATACCTCCCTATAGGGAGTAAATAAAATAATCCTTTATTATGGAGAAAAAATAGCCTCTTTTGGGTGTGAGCTAGAGTGCAGGGCATTTACTCAATTTTGGGAGTTTTCTTGCTAACAGTGCACCAACCTTGCGGCACACTGCAAATAATGTCCGATATATAAAAAACAAAAAAATGTTCAGCCGGTCATCCCAAAATACAGGTTTTGAAAATGAATAAGCATAAGCTAACGCGAGAGATTTTAGAAGTCTGGACTATCAAGACTTGTGGTTAACAATGTGTCAGCACTCCTTCTAAACTTCCCGCGCATACCGGAATGGCGATTAAGCGCGGAAAGAAGTTAGCTGTAGGTAGACGAAGAGAAGGAAGAAGAAGGTGCGTGAGTCTACAATAGGACATCACCATTATCGTCAGTTGTCAGCGCAGCATTGTCCTTGCCACAGTGGCTAGAATAGGGTATCCTCGTCTGTGCGTGTGTTCCATCTGTGTCGCTGTCCGCTCTGCTGCGTTTTTTTATTTTGTCGTGTTTGACAAGCTGGCTCAACTATCCACCGCATTAAAGTATGGGTGCCAGCTGGTATACGCAGCGTCACGCAAACGCCTGATTCAACCGAGTTGTTCAGCTGATCAGTGGCGTTATAAAGTTGCATACAGGGCGAGCAGCAAGTGAGGCAGTGAGATACAAGTGCACTACACAAAACCCTCCACATATGGCGTTGACCATTTCCCGCTACTCACACCGCGCACGGCGTGACAATGGCATGTAGCGAGACTCAGCTTTTACCAGGTAAATCATAAAGAGAGCGAGACCCGTCCTCAATATCGTAGTTCACCAAACGCGCATACTGATGCCGATGCTCGGCATTAAAATTCACAACCACTCAACCAGACCTCAATCGACAGTAGCGGAACCTCTTGTCCGCAGACCTCCAACCGATCATTGATATTAATGACAGCATTGCACTGCTGTACAGCAAAAAGAGGGTCTTTTGGAATGTCATTGCAGTTAGTTTCGTCTCGGTCTGCGGTCTATTCCTTGCTTGCCTTCAATTGCTATTCTTTAGTTTAAGGATGTATAATAAATTCTTACCTAAACCTAAACCCTCCTACCTGCTTCTGCCACGCCAAGTCGCCTTGGGGTAAACCGTTCAAATCATAAACTAGGTGAACGCTATGTGACATCTATTGTCATCTGCATGTATTTTACTTTCGAAAAGACTGGCAAAGGACATATCTCACTTCATCAGATATTCTTCCCTCAAGATAATTTGCTCGTCATATGCAATCTTCTCAGTCGCCTTACCGACACCACGTGGCTCTTAGTCTTTTTAATTAATTTGCGGACAGCTGTCGGCGAACTGCAACGTATTTACGCAACTTTGTGTTTTAAGCAATCGATTTACTAGCCGTAGTTCAGTAATATCAAATTAAGTTTAGAACGCGGCATTATTTGCTGCATGTCGCACTCTTAAACCCCAGACTTCTACCGCCAACTCCTACAACCACACCACCTCAACCACTGCTGCTACTACCCGCTCGCTCTCAATTTTCTTCACACTAACCTTCTTCAGCATTCGCTGTAAGGGCAACTTTAATATTTCCCCTTAAGCTTCGCTCCATCACAAGATTCCATTTTCCCAGTCCCGTCCAGGTATAGGTAGCAGCATTGGACGTTAATATTTAAATGAGGTGCAGCCAAAAACCTTCAGAAGCAAAAGAGAGGAGTGAAAGAGTGAGTGTGGAAGACTCGATTTTCGCGGAAACGAGAAAAAAAACACACATATACAAACTCCCACCGACAAACAGGTGTTCGCGCTCAGCTCCCGGCAACAGCGGTCTCTACCCAGCGGGGGGCAAGCGGGCTGCGTGGGCTTTCCAATCGGCGCGAGCAGCCGCTTCGTTCGTTCGATGGCCGTGTACGTGTGCGTGCGTGAGTATGTAGGTTAGACGCACGCTCGGACACGCCGCCGAATGGAACAACAGCTGGACGTCCAACGGCCGAGCCAGCACGCTACACGCCCACGGAAGGTGTAGCACACGCACGCAACGCGGTGAAAGGGAATACACGCGCTGTACACTAAGACTGCGGCCGCGGTATATTGTCGAACCAGCAATGCAACGCCCACTGCGGCTGGTCTACGTAGCGATGGTAATCAAACAACGAGTAGGGATAGTTATTGTACGCCATTAGTCGCGCCTCGTTTTCTTTATTGCAGCCAGCGCGTACATCCTCAATGGAGAAGACTCAACAGGAACTGTAGGCGGGATAGAAGTCTCATGGTCTCGAAGTGGTAAAGCGCAGTTTATCGATGATGAAAGAGGAAGACGGCCCTTTTATCCTTGCCTGCATCTGTGTTCGTCCGTCAGAGGCGCTTTGCTCCATTGGAATCAAAGGAGAACAAACTGTTGCTTGCATCTACTCGTTTGAGAAGTTGTTTGCAGCACAAGTAACGGGATGTACCACCTGGGCCAATCAGAATGACTCCAGATTGTGTTTTTACGACCGTAGTGTGATGTTATGGTGGGAACAAAGTCATGTGCCCGTCACGCTAATTTGTCCAGGCCGCTTTAAGTTCCGTAGCGCTGCTAAAAGCTTGCGACATGGAGTATAGTTGTTAACCGTACCATCAACATATACTGGACTTTGTGACAAAAGTGAGGCGAACGTAGTTACAAAAAAACTAAAAAAGTTCCGAGAGCCCTGTGGTACCTAAGCTGCAGAAATGGGAAAGCCGGATCTTTGCTGCTGCACATGGTGCATCACATTGCTCTCATTATCATTATCAACTAAATGCACATTCATTATCATGCTACTGTCATCATTATCATCAATTGCAGCGTCATTGTCATCGGTACTATAATCCTCACGGCAGACAAGGAGAATTATGATGCGGGGATCCGAGGAGTGGAGGTTCGAGTCCCGGTGGAGACAGTATTTTAGTTTTTCTGATGACGTCATCAGGATGATTGACAAGTTGCACATCAGCGCAGATATCCGATGCACAGATTCCGTGCACATCTCGCGCACAACTCCCGTGCACGGCATTTCGTTCCATGAGCCTAGAAAGGATTTCGCCCTAATGTATCATAGCCCATATAAGCAACGAACTCTATGCATCAGTACGTAGACAGCCTTCTCTGTTGTTTCTTTTTGGGAGACCTCGTCTATTAACACAATTAAGGGCGTTGAAGCAGGTACTGGAGCACTCCATGCACTAACGGCGCACCACAGGCATGATATTTTATATATCACCGTCAAGTGGCTTTGGGAAATCATGAAGGCCCGCATGGTGGATCAGGTGGTGGACTCGGTTGTACAGGTGGTAACGTGGCAGCCAAGAAATTATTTGCAATGCTGTAGGTATTGTTACGGGGATGTATTTGTTACTACTTGCTCTGCGAGGTGCTTGGAGATATGGTTGTTGCGTTAGTAAAGGCGATGGCGACCTCTTCCGCCACTAGGGGTCTGGATGTGAAGATCGTTCACTGGGTTAATGCTGGGGTGTGTGAGCCACATATCGAATATTTATTAGGGTCTTCCGCGTCTTCTGCGGCGTCGACGCAGATGACTTAAGCCGGCTCAGGGCCTTGTGCAGGCTCTTAGCTCGTGCTTCTCATGTGCGTGGCGGTTCATGTTCCGAGGAAGAGGTGTGATGATGATGATCCTCTTCCACACTTATATCCCTGTCACACGGCCGACTCGGAACTACCTTGAACTTCCTTGGTCTAAAGGAGCGCAAGGGAGTCTCAGGGAGTTTCGCCTTAAAGGAGTTGTCCCCGTGTCACACGGCTTGCAGCGAGCTTCTCAGAGCAGCCAACAGGGGGCCATTAGGCGCTGTTTATTTTGCACAAAGATATAAAAAATAATGTCCAAAACAAACTGAAATATTTTTTATACTACTATTTTCCTCGCAAAATGCAATTAGCTTTAGTCATATCAATATAAAAGAACACACATTTGCTGAAAACAACGACCATGCTCTAAACATAGCCATTTTTTCCGCTCTGCTGGACACCATGCGCGGCGTTGTGCAATACGTGGTGCAGTCGCGACAATTAAACGCAACTAACCGAGTTAGAATACAATTTTATGCAATAAAAACTAATATATTTAGGAGTAAAAGTTACATTATTGAAGAAATATGTTATTTAATGACTCGGAAGCAAAGCACATTGGAAACGAGAGTAGTCCCTTCGCCCATCAATGGAGATCGTCGATCTCCTTTGCTTCAAAACTCCATTTAACTTCCTTCCATAATGGACTGCCGTGTGGCACGGCACGTATCTCCCTCGAGGTAATGGCTACCTTGGTTGAAGGGAGTTGAAAGGAGTTCAGCCGTGTCCGTGTGACAGAGGTATTACTACGTCGTCGTCTTCTGGAACAGCCCTTCATCTTTCACGCGGTCCTCGGTCGTCGTCGGCTGCGACCACACCACTTCATCGGGCTTCGCGTTCCCCGGTAACAATATGATCACGTGACTTGGCCGCCGTCTTGAGCGACGGAGAAACGGATGAGAAACCGGCAAATGTAGAAAGCTAATGCTATTAAAAATCAAAACTTCTACCATTTTGTTTACATGCTGGCGTATCAGCGTGAGGCGCTTCATAGCGTCAAACCATTCTAGTTTTTCATTTAGCCCCCCCCCCCCCCTCCGACAAACAAAAGGCGAAAGGGAACCCTTTCTTCGGTCGTCGCATTCCTGGCTGTGCAGGCTACTGATCTTCTGCCTGGCAGTTGCAGGTGTGGACACCAAAACTTTCAGTCGCGACATCGTCCAAAATCGACCACTGCCAGAGAAAATCGCCTGCTTGACATTTACTCCTGCAGTGGAAACCTGAGCTCCTCACATAAGCGAGGATCATCACTCCGCATTCTTGGAGGGTGCCGGCGGGGTAAACGTCCCAAGTTCACCAGCGTCACAAACGCACTTTCCCCACCTCCTCCCCTACCTATGCGCACCTAGCTTCCCTCCACGTGCTTGGCGCCTGCAGCTTCCCCTTCCTCCGAAATTCATTCGCAAAGAAATAAATAGGAATAAGGACCAAGAAGGGCGTTTCCCTTCGCACTGCATGCTGGCGGCGCTGGCAAGCACTGCGTACGCGACACCACTGCCACTGACGGCCGGCAGGCGAGCCTCCGTGAGCGCGCAGCCTTGTCACGCCAACGCCCCGGCGACCCGCCGCCGACGCACACTGTGTTGTTGCTGCTGCTGTTGCGCGGTGCAGCACATACATGAATACTCGCCGATCGCGCGGCCTCGATACAGGGCGTGCTTTCCTTGGAAGCAAGTGCCAGGGATCACTTTCTAGCCATAAACAGCCGTGGACGCCCCGTGTACATGCATGGATCGAGCCGTTTTCGCCCACGATTCCAAGGGGGGGAAAGGCCAAAAAGCCAAAAAGAGCCGCAGCCAAAAAGAGCCGCTCAGCTCAGTCGTCGTGATGGTTGTTGTTGTGGCCGTAGGAAGAAGGAAAAGAAATGCACGAGCCTGCTACTGGCTCTTTAGCTGAGCCACCTCCGCTGCCTCGTGCGGGCAGAAGAGAAAATAGAGAAGAAAGAAAAAGAAGAGGGAGAGAAAGACGCGCGCCGCAACAACAGCCGTCGTCCACCACGCGGTGGCGGGTGCAATGACGGCCTACAACAGATAAAACTTCGGTGCCAGGCTAGCCCCCGCCGCAAGGGGCGGTGAACTACCTGTCCCAGCCCCGTCAGGGGAGTATCTCTGAGTATATGATGGAGGGCAGGGCGGATGTGTAGCTGTTTCTCACAGGCTACTCACCACAGCGATCTACTGCTCATGGCGTTCCGCTGTGGCATTACATAGCGGGATCGAATCCCGTGTGCTGTGTCAGGCCACTGCACGTGAAGGAACCACAGCAATGGTAGAAGTTAATCCAGGGCCGCTACTTTGATGCCTCTTTCTAAGTGTAAGCCGGTCAGGGGCGCTCATCGCCTATAGTTTTAAGTAATTCCTGTTCTAAAGTGAAAGCGTTAAAGGCCCACTTCCCCAGATAATTTTCAGCGACGTTGTCGTTGTCGGCACGGAGAGCGAAAATTCCCGGGCATGGCTTTGGCAGGCTATTCCTGGCATGTGAATTAAGAAAATTACAGAACGTGTGTGCACATGCAGCCTGCAGTACAGCACGAGTCGTGAAGCGTTAATTCGAGAAATAAATAAATTGATCATTTATTTCACTCAATGCAGTCCATCTACTTGTACTGAATTGCAATAGCAATTGAATTTATTACAAAACACCTGCCACGCTTGGCCGATAAAAATATAGAAACAGAGAAATGCCCATCTTCACATGTAGGGAAGAGTGGGGAGAGACTGGGAAGTAGCTGCCAAAAGAAAAACTAGAAGATGGCTATACCTTGGACGGAGGGTATTCTGAGGCGAGCTAAGGAATGGCATACCTGAAGGAACACGCGAACAACACGGCGGGTGCGTGCCGTAGAAGATTGAGGTACTTTTCTTTTAACGACAAAGAACAGAGGTACAGCAAAGAGAAAGAAGCTGGCAACGTGATTTCAAATCATTTTATAGAAATCACAAAGCTGCTTTCTTATGTTCGTTCGTTCGTTAGATAGTTTTTTTTTTTTTCGCATTTATGGCTACCGGGGTTCCTTAAGACAAAATAAGTGTGCGAACGCCTGATATAAATTAAAAATGGTTCTGGTATAATATACAAATTTCTTCAAGTTTACCAAAAAAATGCTGCACGATTAACTGCGTCGCACGTCATTGGTAAGTCAATAAAAACAGAGCCGGAAAAGTTTTATTTTTCAATATCGTAATTTTTTTCTGTTCATGAGAGTGACATTAAGGGCGAGATCCAATGAGAAAGAAGAAATGAGTTTTGAATGTTTGTTTGGTTCGGAGCGAGAGCATCGTGCAAAACAGAGACGCTCAATGAGCTTTTTGTCCGCAGTTCTTTCTTATTTTTGGTCCGAAATTTGTACCTAGGAGTTCCTCTTGTGCACACGTCACTACGTTAGGGTAGTATGTCACACAGGTCACACTGTGCCCCACACTTGTCAGAGCGCGATAAAGGGCCGGACGGGAAGAGAGAGAAAACAAAAAGATGCATCAACAAAACCGAGCTACACAAAAAGAAAACAAGAACGGTGACCGGGTAACGTCCTTTTCTCTTTGCCGTGATGCTCTCAGCGCGGCCTTTCCCATTTCCGGACTGAAAGAGTGCGGCTGGAGAACCGACAGTTCAGCGAAAGGAAGAGTCGTGCGGAGTGAGCCAGAGAGGCTGAGCTACGAGTACCGCTTTCAGCCACATACAAGCCACTATGAATGCAAATCAAAGAGCGCTTTCTCCCCGTTATTATATACTGAGCAACACCAATAAAGCGACGTGACACCACAAATACATGTAGACCAGCCCCGAATTTCACACCAATATGTGTCGAGACTCTCAACGCTAGAAGATTCAGAGACAAAACCAAACAAGCTGAAAACACGACTCCAGTGAAAAGAAGCTCGTATGAAACTACAACTAGTGGATATCTCTCCCGCCAATCCTTAGACTGATGTTTTATCTCTCTTTACCAATCTATAGCATTTATTCTGCAAGAACTGCTACGCAGCGGACTCTCGTTTTTGCAGCTGTTATTGCGATTAATCGAAGTGACACTGTAAGCATCGATGGGTATCAAGAAGTTAACCGTAATTCGAATCTAACAAGGTCGAATAAATTGTCTATCCTCTTTGATTGATATATGGAGAATCGACAGTATGTCCTACTGCTCAGGACACACGAGCAGCTGTAATTAACAAGTATATCCCAACAACACAAATACCCTCTGCAAAGGACCAACCGTAAGTGCAGTCAAAAATAAAAACAATCATGAAATAATTGAAGCCACTAAGCTGGTTCGTCGTCGCTTTAACTAGAGCCCAGCCAACCGGCTAACGCTGCCCAATTCGTTCTCCATCGAAAATCACCACATGTCGTGGTATGTTAATGGCTTAACACTTAATGTGCTAGCACGATGTGGACCGCGCAATTAAATAGCAACCAAAGCGCATAACTTTCGCATCGGCCAGTAGTCTCGGACCATATATACATGTCGAGGTGAAAGCTTGAAGATGTGAAAGGCGTTCTTTCATGTGTGCTAGAGAATTAAGGTAGTAATTTGTTTACATCTTGCTTCTTGTCCAAAATCCCTAGTTGTGCGGTCCAAAGACTTTTGTCCCCGATAGTACATTCCTCATTGTACTCTGGATTCCAACCGACGACCTATGCACCTGCGATTGTACACCATTAATTTTAAGTGTAGTCGTCCACCAAGAAGTGAGGCAGAATCAACTCCCTAATATCCCCGAAAACCTAATTAGGCTGAAAAAAAAAAAAGAAGGTTTAAAAATTCGCCTAATGAAAAGGCGGTTAATGCGCTATCGCGTCTGGTCTTAGGGCGAAGCTTCCCCTTAATATTTATTTCTCTCTTATTCCCATTATGGACATGCCGGAGTAAAGACTCAGGGCTTCTTGTGCCTGTAGTTGTCGTGGGAACGACCGAGACCTGCAGTCAGCTATCGAGGGCGTCCGGCTAACCTATCTTCCTCGATGTTTTTAGCGCAATTTCGCAGCTCATTTTAATTGCAAAGGAGGCAGGATAATCTGATGGCTTCCGAGATTTTGGAATACGCAGCACTGAAATCTCAGAAGCTCAGCGCCTGTGCATATACTTTCGCAACAACATTAATTAGGGAAACGTTGTTCAGTCAGCTTCACAAAACCGTTCTGCAGCCAATCATGTACACACCAATTTACCACTCTTCTTTATTCACAACTGAGAAAAAGAACAGGTGGAGCAAGTAAGTTATAAGTGGATAATTTCGGGAGTAGTCTCAGTCCGCACCACGAGCCGCCAAACAAAATGGAAAAGCGCGCACAACAACGAAAGAAGGCATGCATGCGATGCATGGTTGCGGACAGACGCATCGTAAGCATGCTCGAGTCGTCTAGGCCGCGGTGTTTTCATAAACTCGTGACTACGACAACCACGAAAGAAAGCGAGGATTCGCTTGTTTTCTTCTTAACGTCATCGATAGCGGAGGTCGCACGGTTACGTCAGCGCGAGAGACTCCGTGCCGAGGGGTAGACGGAACCGGACTGGAGAGCGAGAGCGCCATTCGCTTTCCGCACTTTCACCGCCGCTTCCGGCTCACGATCCTGGAAGACCAGACAGCGTTGCGGCGATGCGCAGCCAAACTCCTACGCGCCGTGCCTGAATATAGGCGCTCATGCATGCGCGCATGCATTAAACATAGACCGGCTGCAGAAACAAGCTACACGGGAGGTGGTCCGTCGTGAGATTTGGTCCGGTGCGTGGGCACTACTGGTTCGTGCTTCCTCCCCATATCTGTGTATCAGCGTTATTAAATTACTGCGCACTCTAACCCATGGAAGGCTAAGGAACCGTAGACGGTGTGTGTGTATATATTTATATGGGGTTTAACGGCCCAAAGCGACATCGCTTATAAGAAACCACGTAGTGGAGGGCTTCGACAACGCGGAGTGCGTTGACATGCGCTGACATGGCACAGCACATGGGCGCCTCACGTTTCGGCTTCATCGAAATTCGGATGCCGCGGTTGCCCTCATAGTCCCTCAACATGCGTTCAAATCATCTAGAAGGAATAATTCTGCAGAGCACATCACCGGGACAACCAAGCGACAGAACGCAATGCGTTCAGCGAGTTACCTAATACCAAGACAGCAGCTGTGCGCAACAAGCGTTGAGCTGCAATGCCAGCTGTGGTATACCCACGCAGATGTCGATCCCTAGCACTCCGCTGATGAGTGTCGTTAGAGCAGGCAGCGTAACTGCAGAATTTTTGAAACAGCACAGCACCATCAACATCCAGATGACGTGCCCTGCAATAATTAACGACTCCGTAGCCACATTAAATATAATTGCCCAAAAACTACTGACAAACGCGCAAGAAAATTGTTTTCGTACTGTTCAGGACTAAGTGGCCAAGGCTAAGCAATCGGTTGCACCTTAGGCATGTGGGGTTACTTTTATTCGTATCTATTCGCGAAGCAAAGAGCTCCATAGGCACCTCAGGCCAGCGTACACCTCTCACTTCCAGATGCAACTGCGGGACTTGAGCAACGTCGTTTCCGGCTTTCGGCCATTTCGGCCAATTATTTGTCACTTTACCTTCCCTTGCTCATTCATCACCAGCGTCAGCATAAAGCTCGTTCCACTGAGGTCGCCATAATGGTGCATTCATGGAGCACGCAACGTTGTATGCTATGACGTTGGCGGTAATAAGATGTCCGTCACAGAAATGGGAAGGTAGGCAGGAAATGACGCCTACTCCTCCCCTTCATTCCAAAGGATTTGGCGTTAAAACCCTCCGGGCTTAGGTAAAAGCGCACGTGATGCCTGATACCTCATCCTAGAGTCCGATGGCATCAACAACGGACGCCAGCGAAGGCTTCCAAGGCGCCAGAACGAGAGGTCATCTCCCGTGTATGTAGCCAACGACGGTTGCGTAACCAGACACATCGTATCGCTCTCTCGGAGCACCCCTCGAGTGCCGTTGGCAAACAAAGAAGCTCTAATCATAGACGACGACCGGCCGGCACGCGACGACTCAACGCACGAGGGAAGGATGGGAACGTGTAAACGGATAAGCAATACCCCCTTCCCTCTCCTCTAGCACTAATGAAAGAAGACACCGGTCT
>JAJIZL010123686.1:21265-61213 GCA_023969395.1 Amblyomma maculatum
TCGCGCTCGATTAACTTGCCACGGTTTGAATGGAACATCAAAACTCCCCACTGTCCTAACCGACATCGCGTTTTTTGGGCACTGTCCATGTCTTTCAGATTTGCCTTAGCGCTTTCAGAATTTCTCGCGGACCGCACCACGGTGAAAATGTTTTCACGCGGAGTCTTTACCTCGCTTTCATTTTCTCCTTCGGCGTCCGTTTTACTTCCTTGTCGGTGTGAAGATTCGACACAGTGTTTTTTCTCGTTTTTTGTCTCTTCTCATCTTACCTATGCCGCACTCCAGGTCGCCCCAGTGACCCCCGTGCGACGCACGCGCAGAAGCAGCAAGATTCTCTCGAAATTCCGGTTGACTGCGAGTGTGTGTATAAACGCGTGCGCTTAAAACCTAGCCCCACATTTTCGCTCTCTCTTTTTCACCTTCCTGTCATGTTTGCTTTTTTTCTCTCCCTCGGTGTATCTTCGTTTCGCGCTCTCTTTCTTAGTTCTGTGCCATAGCTCTCTCCTTCAGGAGTGGAGCGCTCCTTTCACGGGTCTTTAGCTAATGGCTCGCAGCATCGCACTCTCGGGCGAAAGAGATGTGAAGCCGCCACGAATGCGGAGATGGTCTTTTCGCCGGTCTCTCTCTCTTTTTGTCAGTTTAGTCTCGACTGGATGATGCCGGCCCGAAACGTCCACCCACACCGCTATGAAACTTCGCGCTTGCTGGATTGCTTTCTTTCTTTTTTTCATTCCGACTATAGCGACTTTGTTCTCTTTTTCCGGGTTCGCCTTCATCTGCGGGTCGTGGCTGCGTATAGCGCGCCGTTCTTTGACCCGAGCGAGTGAGGCACGGTTTCACATTCACTACGTATACAACCCAACTGTTCTTTCATTTTTTTTTTCTTCAGAAGTTTCGCGGTGGACCGGCAGCTCACGCAGCTATGGTTTTCTTCTTTGTGCGTGTCTTATTTCTTTTTAAACATGTATCTATGCGACCATAGCGGGGCTTATGTTTCCCACGAATCGCGACTGTATCCATAATATACGTCTCGATATCGAAGCAGCAAATTTCGATTGAAAGGCGGCGTCCTAAAAAATCATCATGGCGGCCTACTGTCATGGCGGCGATGCTCCTCTAATGTCTACGTCAGGCTTCGTTCTTAAGCTGCTCCGGACTAGACTGTATCGAAAGGTGCGTTCAGCCTCAAGTGATGCTGACTGGAAGCTATATGCGGGATTCGAAAGACTTCTTGTGCGTAGTTTCCTAACATTTTTTGCGATTTAACAGTGCGAAAAGCGTCGCTTACCTGCTCAGGAGGCTGGTCCGAAGAGCGGGCGGTACCGTCCCAGCGACTCCATCCACCTGCGAATGCAAAAAAAAAAACAAATACATTAGCACGTCACTAAGTTTGTGCACACATTTGACGAAAGAGGTATTATAACAGCACAACGAATGTCCGTATCCCACCCGCCGCTTTATTATTCCCGTATTTAGGACATGACTGCAATGATTACAAAGCGTGTCTCCTTAAGGGCGCTTAGGCGAGTTGATATGATGCCGGCGAGACGCTTCAGGACCAAACACGACGTAAAAACAGCACAGGGTGGGCACTCTATGCTAAGTCTGTGTTATGATTATGTCTTAATTGCTCCACCTCTGTTGCACCGCAAAGAACACTTCTCTTTAGGTATAAACGTTTTTACTACTACTTCTAGGTAAGCCACGTACGCTCAAACACGAAAATCGCGAATTCGTAGCCATGTAATAATTAGTGGAAAAGTAGGCCGCTGCATTTGGCTACCGTATCCTTTCTGCGGTAAGCTGACTTTGTAGAATACAAACCCAGAGTCAAAGGCCTCTTTCAGATTACAGATTACATAGCAGCATAACTATAGCCTCCGCATCTGTGTCGTTAAATTTTTTGCCTGCGTTCACCAGAGCGCAGCACCGGTCCTATAATGGCTACAAATAAATAATTACGCGGATCTTGCTAGGCATTTTTCCATTCAAGAAAAAATGATCCTGCTGTGACCAATGCATGCATGCTCCTTGCATTCAGAGCTACTCCAGCCTGGGGATAACTACAAACACATTGCCCTGACAAAACAGGATTTTTTATAGACGCAAAAGACGGTTAATACTCTTTTGACGGGCCCCTCTCAGCATTGCGTACATTTTAAACGAAAAGCTTTTCCTTTATCTTAGATCGGGGCGCTGTTCACCACGAGGCTACGACAGTGGAAGCCACGCATTAACTCAGATATATGTCTATGAAATCCACGCACGTCAAGCGCCGAATTCACAAAGCCGTACATAACCATGCACCACCCTAAATAGCCGAAGTATTCGAGCAAAGACTTCGTGGGTCTACAGCCTTATATCTGAGATAATGCATGAATGTCACTAGCCCAAAAATGAGCCGAGTGCGTCAGCAGTAAATTTAGCTCCCATGTGCAGAGTGTGCTGTAATACAGGCAGCTGCCACTGCCTACTGGCCATACCATCCCATCTTCATCTTAATTCCGCGAAACTAACTGCGCGACTACGTGCACCCCTCCTGCCTTAGATCATCAAGCGATACACAATGCAACTGCTCTTGTTCCGCTCGTACCGACATTCCTTACACAGCTTAACGCTGTTCGGAGCCCGTTCCAATTTACATAATACAGCTCTGCACAAAGTACCCCTGTCCGTGGGTGGGCCTGCGGTCGGACCTCGAATGGGATCACCGCAAGTGGACAACGGATAACAGCTTCATATGGAAATTTTGCGTTTTTGTGTAAAACTAAGCTACACTCCATTTTTTTATCCACATTCCCGCCATTTAACACAGTGCCTAGTGGCAAATGTCTCGAACAAATAAATAAAAAAAGAGGAGTTGAAAACTCTCGTACTCTCAGTTTGCCTCGGTATAATCATCACTAAATGTAAACAATTAATGAAAGAACAATCAGTCAATCAAACAAAAATCTTTTATACACTGTCTGCGGGGTCCTGGAGACATCCGCCATGGCGGCTCTGCTTCTCACCTGCTCATCTCAAGGTCGTAGTAGCGAATACGTATCGTTTCGACGATTGCGAAATGTGAGACACCTGTGTGTTACGCCATTTCTGTCTGCTTTGCTAAAGAACTACAAATTATTATAATTTATCTGGAGTCTTGCAAAAATACTGGCTCTATCTCATACCTCAACTGCAGCTTAGGAATGCCGAATCTCTCGGAACTTATCGTATCAAGTTTTTAAGAAAATATATGACACTGCACTGAGCGCATTCCGAAATCGCGTTAATTACACTTCATTTCTACTCGCTGCCTTCCCTACAGTTCATTCATTCCGGTCGTCGCCCAGCCTTAAGCTGAACTCAAGGATCACCGGATAGGTGCCGATAAAAATGCAAGCTGCCGACCAGGGCCGCCTAAGACACCCGCAGGTGGGCGACTGAACGAGCAAAGCCGGAGACCGGCGCCAAAGATCTGACGCGCATCCCTGAACAGCAGCATTAGCGACTTGGGCGAACGTGACGTTATCGCTGGCGACCGCATGCATGCGCACATTTTATACGCAGGTCCAGTGTTTTTATACGCTACACATTTCGAGCTAGCGCGCATTCCCACGGAAACCGAATGCAAGTTTGTAACGTATACAGCTTGTGCGGCCTCGCCGACGCGCTTGGAGGGACAAGAGGTTTTTTGTTGTTGTTTTTATTTTTTCCCTGGACGGTACATTTCAGTGCATGAATCTCAAAAACGGGCCTGGGGCAATGGTAGATTGCGCATAGGAGGGTGCTAATTAATTCGGGTAGCCGTCCGCGGGCTGTTCAGCGTGCAGCGAAATCTTGGGTTAGGCGCGCTTCAGCAATCGTGTACGCGCACTCTACCGTGGATGGGTATATCCGTGGATGGGTACATCTTTCAGTTGCTATGTTCTAAGTTGTATTCGTAGGATCAGTGCGATGTAGTGAATATGGCTTATACGTATTATTCTACGACAATGAGGTAGCGCGATCTTCGATTTATAATTTCTTTTTTTTTTTGCAAATTCTTTACTCCTCAAATTTTTAACGGGGTGATTTAAGTGGCCAAGCGGCCAAAATAAACATGCAAGAGCTCAAATCGGTAATCTTAATAGCACACCCACCTGTATGGTCGTGAAAGGACGTCTTTATAGCGTCTTACGGCACATTTTTTCCCGAGTTTTCAGCTTTGTATATATATTCACAAAAAGGTTACTCATATAGCCCTCCCTCAAGTATTCGATATAAAATGCTCTCTTAAAAGTGACAATCTCAAACAACCTCGACAGCATGCACATCCTTGAGCAGTTGCCTGTAAAACGTTTAACGGTGGCGCATTGCTAACTTCACTTTATAGCAGCCTGGGAGAATACTAGGAATCAGAGTGCTGCAGGCAGCGAGCGAATTCTTTTCTCCCAGACATTACATACGCCTCCCTTACCCCAAGACGTCTCCGAATGAACAAGTAATGGGTAAGATGCACTCGTCAAGACCATGCCAGTTCGTTTCCACAGCGTTCACGCACCTCTGACGAGGTTTATTGTGTATGCAGTTAGTGAAGCCTACCGATAGATAAGGGACGTCCGCACTGCGGCAATATGTTGTTTCCACCATGCAAAACGCTTCGCACTACCCCTTATTGCTGCGATGAACTGTTGTTAACAAAGCACTCTTTAGGACCAATGTCCGTCTCCGTACTGAAAGACATGTAATTCCATCCAAATATCAAGGTGCTTGCTGCGCAAAGAGGTAGAAAGAGCAGTCCTTGCATGAGTGGCATTTCCTGCGACCACCGGCTTCACTGAACAAAATAAAACGAACTGTTCACGATCCTCTTTTTATTGCGGCTCTTGACTAAAAAGACGATTTTTTTTATGGCTATTTCATATGCCACTGCGGCGCAACCAAGAGCACACGCCTCCGTACTAATGACGGGGTCTAGTCTTTGAAGTCTGGAGCGATGTATAACCCCGCGGCCGGACATACATATATGATCAGGGTAGGCGCGTATAACCTCACCTCTCTCACACTCCCGACCGTTCATTTTCCGAGAAACTTTCTCCCATCTCCGTTCCCCCTGCGCGTGTGAGCGAGCAGCTTCCTGTGGCTGCACGCGGCTACATTGCGCGGCCGAGCGTTGGCGACCTTGTCGGTGCGTCGAAGCGCGAAGCGAAACGCGCCATCATTGACACACACACGCCCCATTAATGGCGGCCGCAACGCTAGCCGCGCACCTGGCGGTGAAGTTTTGCAACTCTCTCCAAATCGTTGTCTCCCTTTCCCGTCTTTAATCCTTTTGAAAACGGTGCGTAAGAGAACAAGGATCCCTACAACGGCCGGATCGGACACATCCCGCGCCGTTTGTAAACGTATACATTTGCATTATTTGCATTCTGTGCAGCGATCAGATGTTATTTATGACTGCCATAATTGCCAAAACAGGCATATCTCCCGCTTTTCGAACCCGAATCACAGACTACAGCCACAATCTCGGTTGACAACCAATTTTTGTGAAACACTCTGATACGAGCATTGACTCATGCGTGAAGACAAGCTACGAAACTAAGTCCCTGGGCTTAGTGTCTCTCAGAAAGCCCATACCATTAAATAAATTGCCCTTTATAAGCGAGTGTTTGGGTTTATTCAGATTTATTGTATTCTTATTTTGTTTGTTGTTTCTGTATATGTTTCCTTAAGAAAGTCCATAAAGACTCTTAACGTTACATTTCTTATGGGAGGCTGAATTCCCAATTGGCGAAGAGTCTTCCACTATAGAAGCCCATAGCCGAACTCAGGCATGAACAATGATCAAAAATTGGTTTCAGCGCAGCAGAAACAAACAAATTGTGCAATTCATTCTTTGAGCCACACGCCTAATCCCGTGGAGGGATTAACTACGGCGAACGAGGGATTATATAATGTATCTTCTTCCAGATCAATCTTTATAACAAACAATTTCAAGCTGAAATAGAGCTCCACCCGCTACGCATATTTATCCATATAAATATCGAATATACCTACACTGTAAAGTTCATCCCGCACGTCAGCACACTCTAGACGGGTACAAAACATCTCACGCGAGGTGTTTTCTTCTTGTACTAGGTTACATTTTATCAGGTTTACTGTTAGCAATCTCACCTGTCTTAACTGGCCTAATAATTACTACTGGTTTCACATAGCTTCCTCGGTGCAATCGACTCCGTGCAGCGAAGCCGCCGCGGCCCAGAGGTCAGATCACTTGTGTAATCTCTGCATCGAAGCACAAACTGGTACGAGAAAAGCGGATCATGGGTCGCAAGCGTATGAGTCATAATCCACGGCTCTCTTACATTGCTTCTGCAAGGCCGCGCATAGCAATTTTTTCACACTGCCACGGTGCTGCTCAGGGAAAGCTGCGGCCGCATCTCTCAGTAAGAATGTGAACGCATTAACGCGCCGAAGATCAAAAGCAACAATGGCAATGCCGCTGCCGAATCCCTTGCTGTGGCGATCTGTTTAAGGGAGGAGTGACGAAAAATAATAACAGCGTTGCCACAACTGTCAGTCCTTAAAAGCAAAGCATCGCTCCTCAACATACTGACTACAACGGCCCGTATCCCCAGCTGTATCACCGCGGAATAAGCTTCATTCGCGATTATTAAACAGTGGAGGAGCTGCATTGCCCATTTTTGGTTTATACGTAAAGATAGGGATGAAAGAAACGACCCGCAATGCACACCTCTCCCGGCCCCCTGCCCCCCCCCCCCCCCCTCTTCCGCACAAAGCAGCTAAGGGGCAGCAAGAAGCCACGTTACGTTTTATCTCTGCCGAGAAAGCGAAGCCTGGGTAGGAAAGCACCCCCAAAATATATAATAAACAAATTTAATGAAAAGAAACGGGCACGAGAGAAGAAAAACGAGGCCTAGGAAACAAAGATTTCAACGACAATGCTAATGCAGTTCTAGAAGGGTGAATTCGGTCCGGAAAGAAGTTGAGGTGGAAAGGAAAAAGAAAACGGCGTTATCCTGGGCGAAGGCCGCGTCTGCGGCTCCGTCGTCGCTTCGAATACAGGGGCGCCGGCGGCAGCGGTGAGATCAGCTGGGGGAATCTTCGAGAGCGCGACCTCGCGCCGGCACCGCCGTGGCCGCCACCGATTCCATCCTCGCCACTGTTCTCCTCCTGCTCCCTCTTCCTCTTTCCTGTTTTCTTCTCTCTTTTTCTTTTTTTTTTATTATTTCACTTCGAATTCCCGTTCGTCCAGTTTCCCCGTGGCCCGGACAATTTCATAAGCCGACCTGCATATATTGATCGCCCTGCATAAGTAGTCCCGATGTTTCGTTCGTCGGCCTGGACACAATGCGCCCCTGCTCACCGCACGCTGATGTCGTGAAATGGCTGAAGCACAATTCTCTGCGTGACTTATCGCAGATAAGGTTTTTTTCGACAGGAAAAAAAAACAATAAAGAGAATGGATAGAAGGGGCCTGCGGAAACAAAAGCACGCTGATTAGGCACCGCGCACTCCTGCCCGATGATTGAGCATTGTTGTCCCTGTCAGTTTGACGCCGACCGGCACTTACGCACTACTCTGCGCAAGTGAAGATGAAAAGTTCAGTTAGGCCTGAAATGAAAGAGCTCGAGCTCGAACGAAACTCACGCGCAAGTCTTCGACGATTTGTGGAACGTCTTATTTCTTGGGCGCAGCTGACAAGGAAGCCCGCCCAACTCATCAGTTCGACGGGAGGGGATTAAGACCGGTTTGTAATCCGACTGGAGGGGTGTGCATTGTTTCCCTGGCTTCGATGCTGAAAAGCATAAAACTGAACGTCTCCCTTGAAGATAAAGCCGCTGATTTACGTCCAATTGTAAAGGCTTGAAACTCAGAGGGTGATCCTCAGTAGCCCTCTTCCTTGATGAGATATGCGCGCACTGCTGGCAGCGATTTAACTATATCCGTGATTAAGACACGATGAGCATGAGAAAATTCGGTTTTATGTGCCTGTTGTTCCGTTTCGGATGTAGTTGATTTCCACGCTTTTTATTGCTTCTTAGGAAACAGTGAACTTGCTAAACAAGTTACTCGTTTGTTTCTTTATGCAGCTGATAGCCGGTCTGGGTAGCCGACTCAAGCCAAGAGAACAATGAACATTAATTTGAATTCGGCTGTATAACAGCGGTTATCTATCATATCCGAATCAACGAGCACTTTCTATACGCTGCACAGATAAAGGCGGGACCCCAACGCAAGGTACATTCTCTCTTCCTCTCTCTTGTACTCTGAATGCACAGCGACGTTTATCATAGACAGCACTTCGGAAGATAAAAACGCGCAATAATTGCGGGCAATTTCTGTGTAGTAAGTGGGTTTTACACCAAGGCGGACATCATACATGTGATAGGCTTGATGATTTAAAGATAACTATTTGAAAATACTACATTTTTTGCTTTTGATTTTAAGAGCAGATAACGTAAGGCGAAGATAAAAACCATAAACATCAAAGGCTTGCCACATTTTTTAAATTTCCTCAACCGGTAGTGTGGTTCCAAACATCAAACATAAAACAAAAATACATTTGAGAGCTTGCTGCGTTCGCTTTTCGGCGTTTCACAATCATAAAATTGCGTCGATCGCATTTTCAGCATGATATATACAGACGCCATTTGTGCACTTGGTAACGCATGATTTACCATGATTTCAGTGACATGACCAGGCGTAACAACGTCATTATATAATTCATCATCATCATCATCATCATCAGCCTGATTATACCCACTGCAGGGCGAAGGCCTCTCCCATATCTCTCCACTTAACCCGGTTCTGTGCTAGCTGCATCCACTTGACCCCTGCGAACTTCTTAATCTCATCCGCCCACCTAACTTTCTGCCGCCCCCTGCTACGCTTTCCTTCCCTTGGAATCCAGTTTGTTACCCTCAGCGACCATCGGTTATCCTCTCTTCGCACTACATGTCCTGCCCATGTCCATTTCTTCTTCTTAATTTCCACTAGAATGTCGTTAACTTGAGTTATTTCTCTGACCCACTCTGCACGCTTTCTATCTCTTAATGTTACCCCTACCATTTTTCGTTCCATAGCCCTCTGGGTTGTCCTCAACTTAAGTAGAACTCTCTTGGTTAGCCTCCACGTTTCAGCCCCATAGGTGAGTACAGGCAAGATGCAACTGTTGTATACTTTCCTCTTGAGCGATACCGGTAAGCTGCTAGTCATAATCTGCGAGTGCTTGCCAAATGCGCTCCATCCCAATCTTATTCTTCTTGTTATTTCCTTTTCATGGTCCGGATCTGCGGTTACTACCTGTCCTAAGTAGACATATTCGCCTACTACTTCCAGTATTTCGCTACCTAATGTAAACTGCTGTTCCTTCCCGAGGCTGTTGAACATTACCTTAGTCTTCTGCATATTGATTTTCAAGCCTACCTTTCTACTTTTTCTGTCTAGGTCATCAATCATTATTTGCAGTTCATCCCCCGAGTTGCTTAGCAAGGCAATGTCATCAGCAAATCGCAGATTACTGAGGTATTCTCCATCTACCCTTATCCCTAACTGCTCCCATTCCAAGTCTCTGAATACTTCCTCTAAACAAGCTGTGAATAGTACTGGGGAGATTGTGTCTCCTTGCCTAACACCTTTCTTTATGGGAATTTTGTTACTTTCTTTATGCAGAACTATGGTTGCTGTGCAGCCACTATATATATCTTCCAGCACTTTCACGTACGGCTCTTCTACCCCCTGATTTCGCAATGCCTGCATCACCGCCGAGGTTTCAACTGAGTCAAATGCTTTTTCGTAATCAATGAATGCTATGTATAAGGGCTGGTTATATTCCGCGCATTTTTCTATCACCTGATTGATGGTATGGATATGATCGATAGTAGAGTACCGTTTCCGAAACCCTGCTTGATCCTTTGCTTGATTGCAGTCTAAGGTTGTCCTGATTCTATTAGCGATTACCTTAGTAAATACCTTATACGTAACAGACAGTAAGCTGATTGGTCTGTAATTTTTAAGGTCCTTAGAGTCCCCTTTCTTGTGAATGAGGATAATGTTTGCATTCTTCCATGCTTCCGGTACCGTCGATGACACCAGGCACTGCGTATACAGGGTGGCCAGTTTTTCTAGCACGATGTCCCCCCCGTCCTTCAGCAAATCTGTAGTTATCTGATCCTCTCCAACTGATTTCCCCCTTTTCATAGTTTCTAGTGCTTTCTTGACCTCGTCCTTCGTCACTGGTGGAACGTCTGACTGTTTTTCCCTACCGCCAATCTCATTACGGGCCTGACTACTTTGGCTGCTGTAGAGATCTGTATAGAACTCCTCGGCTACTTTGACTATCTTGTCCATATTAGTGATGACGTTGCCCGCCTTGTCCCTTATCGCATACATCTGGTTTTTGCCTATGCCCAATTTCTTCTTTAACGCTTTAAGGCTTCCCCCGTTCTTTACAGCATGCTCAATTTTCTCCATGTTATACCTCCTTATATCGGCCACCTTGCGCTTATTGATTAGCTTTGATATCTCGGCCAATTCGATCTGGTCTGTTGGATTGGAAGCTTTCATACTCTGCCGTTTCTTAATCAAATCTTTCGTCTCCTTAGACAGCTTACCGGTATCCTCTCTAACTATCCTACCGCCTACTTCTACCGCGCACTCAGTAATGATATCTCTGAAATTATTGTTCCTTGCCTCCAGGGTAATGTCGCCATCCTCAGTTAGAGCTGAATACCTATTCTGTAGCGAGATCCTGAACTCTTCTGCCCTCCCCCTCACCGCTAATTCGTTGATGGGTTTCTTTCTTACTAATCTATTGCGTTCCTTCTTCAGATTTAGGCTAATTCGGGACCTCACCATCCTGTGGTCACTACATCGAACTTTCCCGATTACCTCTACATCCTGCACAATGGCGGGGGTTGAACACATTATGAAGTCGATTTCATTTTTAGTCTCTCCGTTAGGACTTTTCCATGTCCATTTTCGGTTCTTCCGTTTGCTAAAGAAGGTATTCATGATTCGTAAGTTATTGCGCTCTGCAAACTCAACTAGTAACTAGTATATAATTATGCAATGCAAAAAAAACAACTTTAAAAATTTTCAAATGGCCATTTTTTGCCTTTACCATCCCTGGAAGCGCGTCCTGATGGTAAAGATACTACTTTTACTATAGACGGTGCGGTTGTATGCAAGGAAAAAAAAAATCTACAAGTAGGGTCATTAGCGGCGATTTCTCAAATGAAATGAATGCGCCAGCACCAATTCAAGGGTCCGGATCCCGGAAGCCAATAAAAGCCGTTCAGTTCAAAAGAACAGAGACACGCCCTTTTCAGTGAAGACGTCCCGAGGCTCAAAGGGGCACAGAGCAGGCTTTGAGAGCAAATCTCGGCGATAGATCTGTTGTTGTGGCTGTATGAAGAAGGAAAAGAAAATGCACGGACTTGTTACTGCCTCTTTAGCTGAGCCACCTCCGCTGCCTCGTGCGGACAGAAGAGAAAATAGAGAAGAAAGAAAAATAAGAGGGAGAGAAAGATGCGCGCCGCAACAACAGCCGTCGTCCACTACCTAAGCGGTGGCGGGTGCAATGACGGCCTAGAACGGATAAAAATTCTGTGGCAGGCTAGCCCCCGCCACAAGCGGCGGTGACCTACCTGTCCCAGCCCCATCAGGGGAGTACGAGAGACGGGCTAGCAAGTCTTCTGGTCACACCCCCCCCCCTTCCCGCTATATATTAGTGGTGCCGGGAAGATGTTTCTTTAGACCTTTAGACCACATTTTATGTTCTGTATTGTCTTGGAATCCCCCACAAACTTCAAGACATTTAGAGAGCCCCAAATGATCATAATAAGAACTATATAGTTGTAGGAGGCAGTTGTCCACCGTGTGCCTTCACTTGGAAATTTCGAAGCACCCTTTACGTGGCGCGGAAGTCTGAAACGCATATGTGTCAAGCTGCACAGAAGTTAAAAACAAAAAGACAGCCGACCAAGAGTGAACACAACCCCAACGGATACTAGAGAAATTGTATCACGTCGTGGCGAAGCCAACGCGCCTTCGCTTTGTTCGGGTTTGAGGATCCATCGACGCTGTTTTACGCCGCCGTGTCTCGCCTCGACGTGCCCCAAGTTTTTCGACTATAGGTCAACGTTTATATTTTCTGCCCATCGAGATCGCATTCTGTTGTACTGTTCCTTTTCTTTTTATTTTTAATGTTGTTAAATGAATGCACCTACGCCGCCGAGATCTCAACCATGAGGGACGTGTACGAAGCCAACACGTCCGCAGCGTGTTGTGTCAGCCAAAACAAAAGTACTAGCAGCTTTCCGGCAGAGGAACGTTCTTACAAAACAAAAACAAAAAATCAAGTATACATTGTCAAGGTGAAGCAATGGGCAATGGCGGCACAAGACAAGAAGCGCTACAAGCGGCGCCCTCTATACTTTCCTGTACATCACAGAGACAGAACATAAAATGGGAAAGGGTGGCGCCTGGACTTCCGGGGGCCCAGTAGCCGTGTCGGCATCAGATGGCGCGCCGGGGCATTCCTCCTTTCAGGCAAAGGGAAACGGAGGATGCACCACTACCGGGACAAGATGAACGACCGCACGTGTTCTGCTTCTGCGTGTATTGCCACTGTGCCAGTCGTGCTTGTACATGAGAATGAGAACGAGAGCGCCAGTCGTAACAGGAATCGGGGGTTCTCGGAGGGAGGCGGGATTAAGTCTAGACCGACGTTCTGATAGAGTGTTGGTTGCCTGCACGGCCGCTACCGATCGCTTCTCTTTAAAACTTAAAAAAATTACGAGGGACTTTAGCGACTTAAGTAGTGAAAGGCGAAAGCCTGAGTGCCGCATTCTGCAGCGCCACTGGCACTAATTAGTAATTAACCAGTCAGTAAAGAGCAGAGACATTACACTGCCAACCAAGATCACTCGTGCGATGGTTTTTCCAGTTGTGGTGTATGGATGCGAGAGTTGGACTGTGAAGAAGGCTGACCGCCGAAGAATTGACGCGTTTGAATTGTGGTGCTGGCGGAGACTCTTGAGAGTTCCTTGGACTGCCAGAAGATCAAATCAGTCGATATTGTCGACCATAAACCCTGACTGCTCATTGGAGGGTCAAATTTTAAAGTTAAAGCTCAGCTACTTTGGTCATCTGATGAGAAGAGAGGAGTCGCTGGAGAAAGATTTGATGTTGGGGAAGGTTGAAGGTCACCGGAGAAGGGGTAGGCAGCGAACGCGGTGGTTAGATGGCGTCCTCGAGGCGCTGCAGATGAAGTTATGTGATGTTAGGAAGATATTGAGAGACCGGAAAGCGTGGCGTGATATGGTCCATAGGGTCACGAAGATTCGGGCACGACTGAACGACTGAACTGAACTGAGTCAGTTAATTAATTAGTCATGAAATAGTTCATGAACGAATGCCCAATTAGTTATTAAATAGTACTTAATTTATTAAGTGTACATTTAATTGATAAATTATTAAATATTTAATTAGTAATTGACCATTGACTGGCATATGGCCACATAAGGCACGCATTCGCGCATAGTGTGCTAGTGCCCTGTGATTGGTCGAGACCACTATGACGTCATCCCACCTCGGCCAACCAAAGCCGCCGCAAAAGCGGGACACATTTTGTCCACGACAGCATGAGCCATTAAAGGCTTTCGGCTTAAAATTGCTTCTGGAGGTTGGTTAGGGCAACGCGAGTGTAGAAGAAAAATAAAACCTAGTGGGGGCATGTACAATACGAATCGAAGATAATACTGCAACCCCGGTTCCTATACCTAAGGTGGGGTTTTGCACTCTCGGAAAATGCTAAATGACCGGAGGGGCAGCAGCAAGAGGCGCGGTTAAGCGGTGCGAAAACCAGACACGCGGCGAGACGAATTGCGTGGGCTGGTTTGCTTTGCTCCGCGTCGTGCCTAGTGGCTTCGTACTCGTGTCGTGCTTCGCGCTGATTTTCTAAACGAGAGTGCGTAAAAGCTAGTGTAACCTTTCTCGAAGATATCAAGGCCCCAGGTTGCTCTGCTTGTCTGCTCTGTGGGGCTGTTCGAAGGGTGCGTTCAGAAGGGACACTTAGGGTAGCATTCTAACGACACAGCTTTCATCGGAAAGGGAGCTTTTATACGCTAGCTTGAAGAACTAAAAAACAAAACAAACTTGAAGTGCGTCTGCTGCTAGTTACAGACGATCTCCCACGTAAACTCAGCTGAGTCGACACAGTTTATTAGACCCACACCTCCCAGGCTAGGCTACACTCCTTTTGAGAGGTACAACTTCCATCGCGAAGGCCTTTTCGCTTCGAACGTCACAAGTTTCAATGGAGAGGTAAGAAAATTATGACGTGTAATTGTCAGCAATCAATGCATATTTTGCGGCTGTACAAACATCAGCATATCCGATGGAACTGTCTTTGATGTTCCTTTAAGGTATGAATACGGCAATTTTTTCATACCATATAAAGACATCAATGTTAATACCAATCGATCATCCCGCGGAATCGGCATACAGGACGTAAATAAACTTTACAAACAATTTTTTAAACCTTCGGCAGTGCATGTCTTTTTCATGGGCACGACAATAAATCCAGCATATTTCACATGACGACAGGCGCACCCTATAGCACACCAGATACGATCAACCATCGATGACTAGAATAGTGAAGCACCAATGATACTGAATACTTTGTGTGCATCACATGACCCCTATACTTGCCTGGTGCACCATAGGCATCATTATGCTATTGAAATTGAAAGCACAAACTACAAGGAGAAAATAAATGAATATGCAATTAGGCCTACCGGAGCCTAGCGAAATCCTCGCGTCGATTCAGATTTAGCAGTGTATTGAGAATCAGTTTGTTTTTCCAGCGGCAAACATAGGGGCAAAACTTCATTTCTCTACAGCTTCATTACAAAAGCCGTGGGCTTGACTCGAACGTGAAATCTCACATTGAAATTTCATATTAATCTTCACTTGTTTTCTAGGAAAACAACATGAAGAAATAGCTTGCGAAAGTGCATGTAACCGAATGAATAGTATATTAAGGTCTATTCATATACAAAGCGTCTGGGGAAGAGTACATTCTCAACTTTCACTTCAATATTTCTTTCCATTCATTTGCATCAAAAAAAGTTTAAAAACAGCAGCGACAGCAGCTAACATTTTAGACGTGTATTATTAATTTTGAAAATAAAGAAACTGCCCTTGCTGTCAATCAACTGATTTTATGAATATAGTGAACATAAAAGTCCGGTGGTCTAGCATAGGGCAGCGCATGCACTACGTGTCCCATAGCACGTACGCACGTCGCCAAGAAAAGGAGAAAAACCAAACCAGAGCACTCAAAAACACTGCTCCAGCCGTCGGTGCCAAGCAGTCGCCTTGCCTTTCGCCACCAAGTATTTTTTCTTTGTCGAATATAAATAACTTTCCGCCGTTTGAAGATTAGAAGTCTTCTACAATCTACAAATCTCTGATCTTCCCGTTGCCTTTGCATCTCACTGTCGTTTTAAAGCCTACTCGAATCCTTCGATCCACCGATTTGCGTTCTTGAAGTGCTCCACTAGTGTTGGTCTCTCTTGTCTCCCGAGCTGGCATCATAATTTCACTGCAACTCGCGAGGTTTCTGCTTTTTTTTTTTATTCCTTCAATTAACTCCTTCATCGCTTTGTGAATTTTAAAGAGGTCTCCACTAGCAGACACATGATCCCACATGGAATATTTTCGAATAAAACCAGACCTCCTAGAAAGTTCAAGAAAAGCAAGGAGACAAGGCAGGGTGACAAAGACAAACAAAAAAAAAAGGAGTAGGTAATACGGAGTAGCGGGTGATGGAAGAGGATGAAGTGGGCAATAAAAACTAATAAATCTATTGCGAAATGAAAAAAAAACGGTGATAAAGAAAAAAAAAAAAAAAAGAAGGCAGACAGGATATCCTAAGCTGCAGAAGGGGGCACACCAAACGGGCGTCTCAGAAGGCGAGAAATCCGACTCAAGGATTCCACGGCCTCGATTTCTATACCCCCGTCGTCGCCGGTGCTGCACACCGACCGAAGAAGCAGAAACAGCAGCAGCCTTCCTCGCGAAGCCTGTAGCTGCCCGCGGGGCGCGCCGCGACAGGCACGAGCGCCGATTCCCTGCCCCCTCTCCCCATCTTCTTTTCAATTTTTTTGTCCGGCCGATTCCGCCAATGGGGCGGTGGTAGCAGAGCAATAAAGTGCACTGTGCATTGCAGTCCACGGCTGTCGCGTACTGTACGGCCTTGGATTTTTCAATCGTCGCCGACCGTCGCATCCGTAAACGTGTGACTAATGCTTGGGAACATGGCGCCGCAGTCTGCGGAGCTGTCGTCTGATAGAACGGTGAAGTAAGGTATACTTCGTGGGATTAGGGGAACGTATGCAGAAACAGCGCCTCAAATGCGACACGCAATGCGAAAACGATTGTATGCATCGGTTAGCGTCTGGTGGTGAAAGATTTGTTCGCGAAAGAGATGTCAGTTCTCTCTTGTGAGTTGGGGTAGACGGTGAGGGCTGACTCACACCACCAAGGTATACGGTAGGTTCAACACACACAACACCGCTTTCTGCAACGCACTGTTAACTATAGTACCCGGTGTGTAATGTGGGGCTGCAAGTTATGAATGACCAGTGTCCTTGGATACTTAGCTATAATATCCGCAAGTGTGTGACAGACGGATATGCGGTGATGTATGTAGCCTTGATACATATCCAAGCATGTTTAGACGGCTTAATATGAGATCGATTTGGAAAGCTTACAAACATTCGTGAGGTTGTCATGAACTTCATGTACGTAGCGCATAATGCTCGAGACTTCATGTACTTCATGCATACAGCATATAAAGTGCCGGGTGCGCTAGCTTTAAGCACATCTGTCATGTCACGGTTCATCCGCGGGCATAAAACAAAAACTTATTCTCGTTGTCGTTAAAGCATATGGGTACTTTTCACAGTTGATCCAGCGAGTTGAGGGGAATCCCCTTTATGGTGTAGCTCATGCAGCCTTGTAACTGCACTCTGCTTCGATTAAGTAGTAGTCGATTCTTCAAATATTAACGCATTATAGACCCGATCAGTCCCACTAAGGGGGATTCCCCTGGATAATCCCCCCTGGATATGGTCTACCAACACCGCTGCTGGTGGTAGTTAACTTTTCAGTAACCTGAGTTTCATTACACTGCATTGAGTTAATAACCTACCATGGGCTGACTTTTCGTTTATCAGTTCAGTAATTTATAGTTCATTCGTTGCACTTTTAGAATTGGTTACAGCCGCCAGTGAGATGTATTATGCCTTCAATGCCTCTTTTAGCTGGTTGCAGACGAAAAAGTTGAATTTATTTTTGTACGTGAATAAATTGTTCCCTCTAATACTGTTCACGCATGTATAGGCCCACGACGCCGTGGAATTTCGGAACAACACATGCGCAAGAGCGGATTGAACGAAAGCCTAACGCTCTGTTCGGCGAGACATTTCTCGCGCTCGCTTCGACACAGTGCTAAAGAAGTAAAGAATATATAGAAGAATATATCCAACGTCCCACGACTCGGATCAGGCGCTCCGCGACCGAGCGAGTGAGCGAACGGGCGCGCAACAATGCCGTACGTTCGACGGCTGGCATGCATATCGTTTCATTGCAGCCTGTAGCAGCTACGCGCACGCACACAGGCAAGTAAGAAAAAGGGGGAAGAGGAAAAGAGATCGCGGTCTCGATATCGAATCTACGCGGTCTTGCCGAAGGCGTCACCTCGCTCCCCCTCGTACACAGCATCCGCATAACGAAACGCGAGCAGGGCACAACATCAGCACTGGCGGTGGCGGCGGAGAGCTGCTTACTCTCGTATTCAAGGCTTTCCTTCCAGCCTGAAGCGCGAGCACGATATGTGCGCAGAAAGCGAAGCACGGGTATAGGGTATAGAGCGACACCCCGCGCAGCCACCCGGATTTTTTCGTTCGTCCTTGTCGTCCATGTGTCGCTTAATATCGAAGAACACGACACATCCTTCGCTTCACTTGCGAAGGAGGGAGCGAAGTGCTCGGCTTTAGGAAGAGACTCACCAACGCCAGAAGTGAGCGAGGGGAGAAGGCGGCTGGGGTGGGAAGTTGTTCACGTAATTTGGAGTCACGCGCAACCGATCACTGTATATGCTACGCGGTGCGAGCTGTCGGTAGGGTATGTCGTTTCGTACGCGTTCAGCGCCGACAAGAAGCCGACGACGCGCCGCGCAGGAGAGTCCACACCGCTGACACATCGTGGCACGAAGCTATTATGCAAGCTGCAGCGAGCGGTGGTGTACGCAGGAGCGGCGGGCAATGCTACTCACCACGGAGCCGGCCCGATTGCCCCGTTTGAATCGAAAGTTCGGAAACCGCGTACAACACGCCTCTCTCACGGAGGAGTGAAGGAAAGTACGAACATGCATACGCACTCGGACAACGAGTCCGCACAAACCTCCCCGCTCACAATTCCCGAGTGGAGAGCTTCGCGCGCTGTTCCAGTTATGTACACCGAACGGGCTATGACGACAACAGGAGCGTGATTGCTGCGCCAGAGACTGTGTACACGCTTTGTTTGAGAGGCATGAAACCCCACAGACCGCGTCCGTACACACGCAGCACGCAATGCACGATGAACCGATGAACGAAAGAGGGGGAAGAGAAGGCAATCGAAGTGCGCGCAATTCGAAGAGAGAAAAAAGATAACGCCCTTCGACGACCGCACCACGTCGACGGAGAAGTCGGTCGATCGGCGTTTTGTCCGCACGTGTTTGTGCGTGTCCGCACACCAATGCGTGCGCATGCAACCAACCATTGCGAACAAGGTTCGCGGTTCCGCCCAGCGAGCAGCGCCACGGCGTGTCTAAGCGACGCCCTCGGCACGTCTCAATCTCGCGTCGGAGCCTGTCACAACGCAAACGCACCGTCGTAACGCCGGACAGCAACTCCGCTTACAAACTGCTTTCTTTCTACAAATTCATTTTAAAGTCAATCGAAATTCCTCACGAGGCAACTGAATTCTTCAACAGGGCACTAAATTGCCATTTAATGTAGATATAACATAACGAACACTATTTAAGATGGTGGAAACTTTAGTGAACACGTAATCGTCAGGCGACGATTCGAACTTCAAGGTGAGTGAAAATTTGTTGGGATTACCGTAATATCTTGTTCCTAGAAACGCTCAAGCACAGCACGAATTCGATTAACTAGGTGTTGGAACAAGGCTGCTTAGGGTGAACGAAGGCTCAGAATCGACCTCAATCCTTAAAAATCATAATATCGCCTCCTTTAATGAAAGAATATCGTTTGTTGTATTTTCGCGATGAAAAATTTTGAAACAATAGACCGGTACTCTAAAGTACATAAAATCGCTAAAGGGAGGAAATAAGGAGTATCTAAAGTACATAAAAGTGCTAAAGGGAGGAAATAAGGAGTACAAAGAACTTGACGTCTTTAAGTGTATAGCGGTTCGGTCTATGGAGACTGGATTATAGGTTAGGTTGTTCATTGCTGAAGAACATTATATAAATTCTTCACGTGTCGATGCTTCTTGGAAGCTTATGGGTAAGAAGTCCTTGCAGATGTTCTTGTAACAATTCAAACTTGCACTCGCACCCATCTGCAGTTCTGACGCCAATAACATAGAGGAGACGTTGGCTCGTATGTTGTAAAAACATTCAAGCTTCAAAATCTAATAGAAGCAAGCCAACAATGAAAAACGCAAGACGAGAGAAAGAACCGGTACGCTATACCAGCGTGTGTACATCGGTTACCCCCTCACGTCCTGAGTGAACTGCGCCCGCGTGCACACGCTGGAATTTCGAACTCAGGACCTACACATGGCTCAATATTACCTGTTTACCATCCATAGTAGACATTACGGCATGCATTGCCTTGGGCAGCGGAAGCACTATACCTAAGTAGGAAGCAACCAGAGACGAGCGCACGTACTGCGTAAGAGAGCGTCACGAATCGCCCAGCCGCATGTAGTAGTACGTATGCTCCCTGAAGCCAGTGTGCTTACATTTGAGCATAATAGGAGCGTGCGAAAGCGCCACGAGGCTGTCGTGACGCTGGGGCTACGTCGACCCGGCCTTCACTTGGTAGCGTGCAGAGACTCGGGGTTGAAGTAGGATTGAATCTTCGAAGTTGGTGAAATATGTACAAGCAGGTTTAATGGCACTTTGAGAAACTTATTTACAAGAATATTTACACGAAAAAGAAGGGTACATCAGCAAAATGGCAAGCGTTAAGAGTTCATAGCGAGAAGCGACTGGAAGAGCCGTTTACCCAGGGCCCAGAGCGACATTTCGTGCTCTGCAGCGTCCTTAAAACCCCCCTATGTCCAGCCCCTCTCTGAAGATGCTGACCAACCAAATCCAGGGCACGCCCCTCAGGTATCGGCATCCAATCGAACACATCACTGCACTGATGGTCTGAAGCACTGACTGGTCCGGCATTCATTCGTTGGGCGTGATCACTTGTTGGCGGGAAAAGCTTGGGAACGGCGAGGAGAGGAGGTACATTTCTATTCTTCAGCAAAGAAACCACAGGCTGGTTCTGACAAGGGGTTTTACTTCTCAGAAACCCGAGTGCACGTGGCGCCGCATAGGGCTCCCAACATGGTCCCTTTTCGACAATTGCAAATCTTTCCTGCATTCCCGGGAAATCACTTAATGGCCGTATGAGTCATGCTCCTTTCTTGTCCTGCACGTCAGCGGACATGTCACTCTGTCGTCTCCTTTGGATAGGAGGCATTCTTCACTGGAGGATAGCACTTCTCGACTGGAAGGGTGAACAAAAGAAAGAAAGCACTTCCTGCTATTTCCCTCAGGGGGACGTTTCTTTGTGTTTTTCCAGACGTTCTCTTGACAGGGTCAATTTGGCATTTGCAGGTTGTCCACAAAGCAAAACATGCTTACAAAACAGGATTCCTGGAAACAGGCTCACTTAGAGCCATTGGACCATCACCACATATTCACAAAACTTATCCATGCCCACAGGCGAACAATAGAGCGCGCAATTGCGGATGCTTGGTCGTAACAAGGCACACAGTACTACGCGCCTGCTAGGTTTAGTTCCGTGCAGTGCAGAAAAGCCACAGCGATAGAAAGAAGACACCTATTCGTGTATGAAATAGCGAGAGTGACTATAGTGTTCTAGCCTTGCGCACAAAAGCCTCGGCAGACACCTTTTGAGCCTGTATAGGTCCTTTTCTGCATTTATAAAAGTCGGTTCTCAGATACCAGAAAAAGCATACGATGAACTGTGTGGTGCATATATGGCTTTCGAATAAGCAGCTCTGGCGGAGTCATTTCTGTGGTTTGTGCTTCCTTCGAGGCGTTGTGAGGGTTCGAAATGGTCTGTAGTTTCATGAGTCTTCCACCTAATCCAGAGAAGAACTGCGCCTGTATCACGAACGCTGATGCAGGCGGTATGCTACCATGCTTCTCTAATGGGCATGCTTTTGGTCAAGTGTTTCGGTTTATTAGTGCAAACAGCGCGTTGCAGCGGCGGTCACAGTCACTTTCACAGTCACGGTCACTTTTCCATGGGTAACGAAAAGAAAATAGTTCTAACATCTGCCTTTGATTGGAGTGACAACGGTAACCGAGGTGGTTGTACCGTCCCCTATTGCCTTTATTTGCCCTTTTTTTTACCCGGAAGAAAATGCTCACATCAAGGACTGGACGGTCACTGTGGAACTAAAACAACCAGAGCCGTATGTCCAGGGAGCTGTAGTCCCGCACTGATTGGTTATATGTCCTGGGAGGTCCTATGAATAAGAGTAATATTTGAGAGCCGTCAACGAGGGAGTTTTATTCACTGTACACTACGATAACGGAGCCGCCGTTGAGGCCGAAGAAAGTCCCCCACGTAGCCAATGCACTAAAAGCCCACTGCGCCTCTCCAGGCCATTGTCTTCCACTGGCACTGCGCACAACTGTGAGGCACAAGGCATCTGCGCACATTGTACGGCGCCAGCTTGCACGCGGAAGGAAGCGAGGAAACACACGTACTGACACAAGCACGCGGTTTACGGACGCGGTTGTATGTACGTGGCGTACACGTACACGCTCCACTCTCGGCGGGGACGAGACGCGCCCGTGCGCACTTAAAGCATTATTTCGGCCGACCTTTGGCCGCCGGGATGCATTCGGAGCAGGGCTAGGTGCAGCTCGCTCTCTTTCTTCCTTCTGCGGATGCGTGCCAGCGGTGCTGAAACAGTGTCGGCCATCCTTGTGGCGCGTGTTGCATGCGTCGCGTACGTAATTGTTTCAAAACGGGCGCGTGTAACTAATTCAGACTAGGGTGGGATGAGGAAGGGGAAGACGTCCCGTGCAAAAGCACGGCGCAGAGCTGGCACGCATACGGTACGTACACCTAAGAGGAAACGGAACTCAACGGTGTTAGATAACAACGGAGATGCGCTAGCGAGTTGGAGGAAATCTGAAGGCGCGCTGGTGTGGTGCTTGGTGCGAAATATAGTCGAGGCGACGTGGGTCGCGGGAAGGCGGCCACACGGTGGTTAACTTCAGGTATAGTAACGGTACCACTGTATAGTTGGAAATGTCGTCAGGAGTGATCAGAATAGGTATACTGCAAGCTCTTCATGTCCACGTCCATAGCACGTCTCTTCTATGTCGATCTTACATTAAACTGACAGCCTTTCCACTTTACAAGCCTGCCAACTTGGGTAATATAATCTGGGACTGCGCCGTGGATCCGCCTCCAGCAGATCTGGTCACATCTCACTCGCTTGAAAAATTGGAAGCTGTTCTCGCTAGTCGAGACCCACACGTCTAGTCCCAGATCACGGCAAGAGCGAAAGAGGTTACCGAATGCCTTCAACTGCCGGCCACCTGGAAGGGCAGCGGAACTCGACCACTATCTTTTCACTGACAAAGATAGTTTTTTCTCTCTCTCCTTCTCTTCTCTTTTACGGCTTTATCTACTACACATCCTTCAGGGCCATTTGTTTAACCTACACCAGCTACAGTTCAGTTCAGTTCAGTCGTTTAGTCGTGTCCGACTCTTCGTGACCCTATCTTCCTAACACCACATAACTTCATCTGCAGCGCCTCGATGATGCCATCTAACCCTCGCGTTCGCTGCCTACCTCTTCTCCGGTGACCCTCAACCTTTCCCAACATCAAAGCTTTCTCCAGCGACTCCTCTCTTCTCTTCAGATGACCAAAGTAGCTACACCAGCTACACCAGTGCAGCAAAAATCCATTTTAGGTATAGGAGATTTCCTACACTGGTGTAGCTGGTGTAGGTTAAATAAATAGCTTTTTTATGTCCATGTTCCCGGCATCATCGAAGCACATCCGCTAAAAATGCCTGATATGCATGTACGTTCATTATCTCTCTCTTTCATGTCATTGTTTTCGTTTGGCATTAGACATGATGTGAAGGGTTTTATTGAATAAACGATGCTCACGAATCAGGCAGATATAAGAATGGAACAAATACTTCTGAAAGGACATATTCTGAAGGCCTAACTTAATGGAAGTGGAAAACTGTGGACATGCATGTTTCTCCTCTGTGCTGCTAGGCAAAGAATTTTCTTCTGGTGTCTGGAATCGTAAAAAGTATGCTTTCTGTACCATATACCTCGGATTGTGAGTACTGAGTATACATATGATCTCTACTTCGCATTTAAACGAACTAGATGCACCTGTTTCTGCAGCTCTCTCCTCGTTTCCAGCAGTTTCCACAGTTCCCTAAACTTGTCCACTCAAATTCGATCTCTTAATTTGCCATGCTTGTCTGATCCGTTCCGCCACTGGGTATGTGTCTTTTCTAATTCACCAACATTCTTTCATGCTTGTCTTATACTATTCAAGCTCTCCTTACCCTTGTTAAATTGTTATTTAGTTAACGCTTCAGGCTTTCTTTAACTACATGAGCCATCTTTGACTCAAACTGTTCCTAACTCTGGCGTGACACCAGTGATTTCGTTTTACCCAGACAATGAAGTCAGCATCCAGTCTTTTATTTATTTTTTTCTCGAGACCATAACAACACAAAAGGAGAAAAAATCAGGAAAGTAAGACGAACACAATAGCAGTGCTTCGGTCGAATAAGAACCTGAACTGGCGCACATCGGCGAGCCTGACCGCGCGTATACACTACTGCGGCTCCATTCGAGCGTGCAACAGCCGAGCCAGAATATTGCTGAAGAATCCGGGCGCGTCTGCGCGGATGATCGCAATGGTGGCCGCCGACAATGGCAGCCGTTCCGCCCGATCGGCTCGTGTGTAGGATACGTCTGGACGTTCCGCGAACGCAGTGAAAGTCGGCAAAACATCAGGGCCAAGTACGGACTTCGCCGTCAGGGACGCCAGATTTAGCTCCGAGAAGCCAACCATTCCGTGTTTCTCGGGCGTCTGAAATCGCAGCACGAAAACTTCGTCTTCTCTTTACCTGTCAAGCATTGCGTACAGCGGGATATTTGAAACTGCAAGTACGCAGTTTTAATGAGAGAGCAAAGGAGCACTACGATTAGGTCGAAGATGGACACTCACTGCAGAGACTAAGTTAAATAAATTAAAGTTAAATTGGTTCACAGGAAGGGAAAGGCGCAGTAACTGTCACACTTGCTCTGTGGACACTCGAACCGCGCCGTAAGGGAAGGGAGGGAGGTGGGAATGAAAGTGGAAAGAGAGAAAGAGGAGCCGTAGTGGAGGGCTACGGAGTAATTTCGACCACCTGGGGATCTTTAACGTGCGCTGACATCGCACAGCACACGACGCCTCTTCGTTTCGCCTCCATCGAAACGCAGCCGCCGTGGTCGGGTTCGAACCCGGGAACTCCGGCACAGTAGTCGGGCGTCTTGCCACTGCACCACCCCGGCGGGGCCAGAGACTAAGTGCAGACCCATTTTTCGAAAAACTAAGTTTCTTGGGCGCGGAAAAATTCGGATTGGACTATTTGGTGTAGTACACGCTGAGAAAAGTTGCGCGGCTGTAATCTTCACTGCATAGCCAAATAAAGCTGTCCACGAGTATAGTCTGTCTGCACGATACAGCGCACTTTGCCTCGGATGCCGTCACTGTCTCTTGCAATCTACAGTAAGGGACCATATCACTGCCCTTTCCGCCCCCTTCACATGCTATCTGTCACGTCGCGGCAGAGCATGCAAGCATGCACTGTGCTGGAGTTTACGCTCCTTTCCTTCATACACACCCCGAGCTTACTCAAACTAAGCATCCCAATGTGCACTCTCTGGCTGACGCGCTTTATGTGCCGTTTCTTTCTGTCTATTACCAGACACGCATAGCACCTTCCCGGCTCTCCGGGATAGGGAGCCTAGGGGCCTTCGCCGTTTGTGGCGGAGGCTCTTTTGCCATCGGTGTTTAGTACCTGTTTCTTGTGCATGCCGTCATTGCACCCGCCGCCACTTCGATGGCGGACGACCACTACTCGACGCGCGTCTTTTTCTCCTTATTCTTTATTTCTTCTCTCAATTGACCTCTGTCCTCACGAGGCAGCGGTGATGGTTCAGCTAGAGCCAGTTTGCCGACATGTGTATTTTCTTTTCCTTCTTTCTGCTGTCGCAGCAACAACAAAAACAATAAAATTCAAACCAGCAAGCGTGGCCGAACTTCGAAATATGGAAATTTTCAAATTCATGATTTCTGTACGTAATCTCTCAACAGTGTTCCTAAAGTAGAAACCTCGCGAAGCCAGTGCGGTGCGATATTATTTAGCGCACTGATGTGAAATATTATAATACACTAACCCAGTAAAAGCAGGTACCTTGAAAATTAACCACTATCCTTTCGACTACCGTGAGCAAGGACGTGAAAGCCATTCCATGAGAACCCTTGAACTTAATCGTAGTAGTGTAGAGTATTTTCGGTCAGACGTTCCCGATACATTTTTTTGTGGAAGTATAAAGTCAGCGAGGACGCTTAAGCTTCACCTTCAGAGTAGATGCGACCGCGCCTTTACATCCCGGTATTTCGTCAGTCATCTTGGGTCACATGCTCTGGCACTTTACCATCTCAACAGGCTCGCGCTATCGGGCCCGAGAAAGAACTTGCTGCTCAGCCACGGCCTGCAACTCAACTCGAGGCTATGGCCAGAGCCCCAGGAATCACCGCCAACATCGAGCGATAGCAGTCTCGTAAGGTCTACAAGTCAACGATCAACTAAGCGCCGATATAATAGGTTTTCCAATGAAATTTTTCATAGTGAAACTGACACAGACTTCATCAAATTGTTATATGTATTTAATAATTAATTCTTTTTAAATTAATATATAGGAAAGGAAAGGCACACATACTTCTCTGTGGACACCGGCACCGCGCTGTACGAGAAAGGAGGAAGGTGGCAGTGAATGTGGAAAGCTAGAAAAAGGTGCCATAGTGGAGGGCTTTGGAGTAATCTAAACCACCAGGGGATCTCACTTCTGTTGTTGTTGCGACTGTAAAACGAAGGAAAAGAAAATGCACTGGCCTGTTACTGGCTCTGTAGCTGAGCCACCTCCGCTGCCTCATGCGGACAAAAGAGAAAATGGAGAAGAAAGAAAAAAGAAGTGGGAGATAAAGACGCGCGCCCCATAAAAGCCGTCGTCCACCACCGAAGCGGTGGAGGGTGCAATGACGGCCTACAACAGATAACATTCGGTGGCTGGCTAGTCCCCGCCGCAAGCGGCGTTGACCTACCGTCCCGACCCCGTAGGGCCAGGAACTGCCACCCTTCACCTCCTCCCTGCCAAGTAAAAGCGGTGCGCTCCTCACTTCTGTCCGCACGAGGCAACGGAGGTGGCTCAGCTACAGAGCCAGTAGCAGGCCCGTGCTTTTTGTTTTCCTTCTTTCTACAGCCACAACAACAACAACAACAATAGACACCGCGTCGCACAGGGATCGTATCCAACTAAACGCAACCGTCAACGGTCGCGTTCCGACCCCGGTACGCCCTGCTACTCTGGTTCAGTAGCCTGAGCCCCAGCTGTGGGGCTTGAACCCTTTTAGTAATAATAATAATTGGTTCACAGTGAGGGAAAGGAGTAGTATCGGTCGTACTTGCACTGTGGACACCTGAACCGCGCCGTAATCGGGCGAAAGGAAGGCGTAGCATCTGTCGCAATTCTCGTTGGACACCTGCACTTAAAATGAGCGGCACACGATTATAGATACATAGTCGTCGATTAGAACTTCAACGTGGCTAGCAAATGGATGCTAAATGGGAAGCGAAATGACACCACACTCAACACTGCGCAACGAACGGTTGCGTCATAACTTCGATCCAAAATAATGCGCGTATTTTTTTCCCGAGTTTTTATCAATTCTGAGCTATGGCGACGCCATGGCCACGCCTTTTCGATCGAGCGAACTGTATGCTGTTGGCGTGGTTTGGTTTCTGGGGTTTACCGCCCCAAAGCGACTCGGGCTGTGAGACGCCGTAGTGGAAGGCTCCGGAAATTTCGAACAACTGGGGCGTAAACTGATATCGGGCAGCACATGGATGTCTTATAATGCGCATCCATCAGAAAGGGGCCGTCGCGGCCGGGATACGATCCCGCATCCTTGGGCACAGTTGTAGGGCGCCCAAACCACTGCACCAATGCGGTGGGCCTCTACACGCTTCGTGTAAAAGTATGTAAAAGAACATGTCAGTATCCGCCATGTTTCGATGGGTTCGAAAGACACAGGGCACTTGTTAAAGAGCCTCAGGTGGTCTGAATTGAGAGCAATTCACTACGGCGCCTCTTCCCTCACGGCGCAGTTTCCTGATTGGTCAACACAGTGATGACGCCGCCGGCCGCGACGTCGTTCAAACACCGTTGCCAAGTTCTCTCTGAAGATAAACGCTCTCGCCGGTCTCCCAGTCGAAAAAAATCTACAGAACCGTGTCGAAAATACGACAAAATATTCTGCAATTCTGTCGTAAACGTCAGATTTTCCTGTAGTTGTGTAGTAGCTTTCTGTAGTTCTGTAGTTTTTCTGTAGTAGTTTTCTGTTGTCTCTAGTTCTGTGGCACTTTTTTGTTGCAACTACAGAAATCTCTGATGTTTCTATAGAAAGTTCTGTTGTCACAACAGGATTTCTGTCAAGAATCCCACAGGAATTCTGTCGTAACAGAAATTTTTCTGTAACTTTTTCCGGCTGGCTGGAAAGGTACAATCCCGCTTAATATGACTTGCAACCCCAAGCAGCGTGACCAGAGCGTTTCCGGGACGCATGATAGTGCCTACAGCGCGCTTAAAAACGAAAGAGAAATTATTTTTATGTTCCAACCCTAAGCCTGCTCCCCTGCTCCGTCTGGCCTTGGCAGTGATATAACGTTGCGTGCCGAATGCTAGACGCACGTCGCACTTCATTTTGTAGCACATGGGCGAGCAGGAATCGAACCGCTCCTCTTTGAATTATTAGCCGGAAGCTCTATTCCTACACTACAGAGGAGCATTAGTTCCGTGGGATAGCTTATAGAGGTGTTGCGTGCCATCCGCATATTTTAAAGTGTACTGCAGCCACACATTACACGAAACGATACCTGGTTGAAATTTCTGAACGCTGATTAGTATCTCGAACAAGCGCTATACTGCTTTCCTCTACTACCTCGAACTACTAATGAGCGGTACTAATTAAGGCAATGAGCAATAGCACACGATTTCTGGATTGCTATCGCATCAAATCATTAAGGTACTTAAGCATTTAATGTTTTTAAGCCTCATTTCGTTATCAAAGTGTGATGGGATGACAGACATATGCGTGCCTGCAGTAATCTCGTAAGGGAGCGAAAATATACCCTCACAGTACAATAGCTGGCATACTTGCACCAACTACATTTGAAAGGACAATAGCGTCGCTGTTGCCAGTGCGCTCATCTTCAAGTGGAGCTAGAAGCCTTAATATTCTTTCCCAAAGCCAAGAACTGTCAAGTGGTTCTACCTCATAAGCCGCGTTTACATGAATGCGACAACTAGCGCATCGCATCGAATTTCGTAGCGCCTCACTGTAATGCGATGCGACAGCGTTTACTTGTAGCTCTCTCTAAATCCAGCCCCTCCTGCCGCATTAATGTGATGCACTTTCCTAGCGCATTACCCCTGTTTACATGAATGCGATAAGCTAGAAAGTTGATGCGATGCGCTAGCTGTCGCATTCATGTAAACGCGGCTATATTCACTTTAGTGTCGCATGATCAGGACGGACGCCCAATTTCCGCCCTACCGTAGCCTTAACGTGTCCCCTGCTGTGATTCAGCACATTAATTCCGTTCGCCGGGCTGCACCGGCAGCGATGGCGCTACAGACTCCGCATTGAAATGCAGTTCGCGTTCGCGCGGCAGGCGGCGCGGCGGCCGACGACGTCGCGTTACTGATAAGCGCGTCGCGGTCGACGTTGTCGCCGACGGACGCCAGCAGCAGGCGCCGTTATTCGACCTCGGCCTCGTCCACTGCCCCATCTCACCATTCGCCCTTGTTTCGCCACGTCGTGTCTCTCTCTCTCTCTCTCTCTGGCGCACGCGCGCGCGCCGCGACGCACGCTGTACGTTACAGTCGTGGTCACTGTAACCTGCAACGCTAGAGCGCGTCAGTTTCTCGAAAGCTGCATTCTCCGTGTCGTCCTCGTGCGGGTGAATTGTGAAGAGCGCGTATCAAGCATAAAGAACGCGAATCATTCATGAGGGCTTTCTGTTGCCAACCAAAATTGGGCTTTGCGATGTCACGGTGGAAGTCAGGCGATCTCGCATCTGGCGGATAAAAGTACGAGGCGAGGACAGACGACGGTTCGAATGTCGGTTGGTGGAAAATTCCCGCTTCCCCATTAAAAGGAACACTGATAAGAGAAAGTACACGAGAAAACTGCGGAGAGGAGGTTACTCAGCGTGGGGTTGAGTCGAGCACACGAGCCGAGTCTGCACAAAGTCAGTCCAAATAAATTCTGCGAGGACTACTTCAGAAAATCTAGCTTTACGACAGGATAACCACTGAAATATATTGCAGCCTAACGTAGCATGTTGCTGACCGAGTTGGTCAACCAGCGTTGGGAAAAAAGATATGGATCATACATTAGCTCGAAGCAATTCAGGCTATGGGGGCCGCTGTAGTGGTGGGTTCCAGGTTATTCGACCACCTGCAAACCATTAACGCGTACTCAGATCGCGCAGCAACGGGTTTTACGGTGTCAGTGCACAATGCATGTTGAGTACAACGTACGGTACAGGCTACGAGAGAAAACCACTGTCATTTTCGCGCCGCTTCTTACGATAAACCACGGCCGGTCTCAATGCGCGCGCTCCCTCCACCAGGGTATACAGCTGAGCGCTCTATACGATCCCGGTCAACATGGGACGAGTTACATCGACTGCCTCGGTCCAACCACGACATGGTCTCGGCTGTCAAACCTCGATTCTCAATGGAGTTTCCATTGAGAAAACATGATTCACAGTACAATGCCTAATAGTAAAGGCATTCACGAACTGTATGCTAAGACATTCCATCCCCCTCCCATGACAGAAATTGGCTTCCTAGCGCACCCAAATGTGAACCATGTGTCCATGTTCACATGCTTCTATCCTCCGTGGCTGCGACCAACTGTCACTATACATGACCGGCTATAGCGAGAGCGCTGGCGGCCGTAGCGGTCATTTTTAACGGCGCTGGTATAATAATGTCATGAAAAAACTGGCAGCGGGATAATCACATTAACAGCGACACATCGCTTCCTTATTTTGTCGTGGGGCGATGTATTTTCTAGCACAATGTTTCTATGCGACTTCAGCAAAAGTGCAACCCCTTTCCTGCCAGTTCTCTCCTGTCCACTGCAAGCATGGATAATATACCACGCGATACTTAGACTCTGGTTCAGATGAAACATGAGCAGGGACCATGAAACAATTTTTGTCTTCAATGTAAATGTGGTCATTCCTTTCTACGAAGAAGGGAAACACTCCCATTGCACGGCCCCAGCACACGAAGAACCGGTCCCTTCCTCGGCTACGCACGTTCTCCACAGTACCAGACGGTGACGACACGACAGAGACCGCGCATTTCTGGAAACGGTCAGAACGAGGAACGCGTAGCGATTTCAGATGCCACAAAGCCGCTTTTCTGCGTACTGTTACTGCCGCGAAAGTAATGTATCCGGCAACGTGTGAAGCGATCAGATTCCGCAGACATCGTGAAACAACTTAATCGAAAGCCGCCAGACTGGTATTTCTGTTTTGGAATGCACTAAGAGGACTCAGATGCATTGCTTCGGAAGACGACTGTCTGGTATAAATCTTACAAGAAAAAATTAAGAAGGGTTCAACGCTGCTGAACCGAATATGGAGCGAAAGCATTAGCTGTGGGTGACCGAGCGTTTTTCTTCTTCTTCGTCGTCGTCTTCTTCTTCTTTTTCTCTCTCTTCTTTTTCTTCCTCTTCGTCTTCTTCTTCTTCTTTCTTAATTCGAACACGGACACGGCACACAGCGACGAGCGGTTAGACCTGGCGTAGTATTTATTGCTTTCGCAATAAAACTTCCGATTTCTCAGTTACTTCAGGAAAGGGGGATGGCGATGATTGTGCTGCGCCCATATCCTGCAAGTGTCGCCACTATTAAGCCATCCCGGATCGCCAAGCCAGCCCATTAAGGCGACGACGATTATGCTCATGGCTAGTGTCCGGTATTGCGATCGCCCACTTCAGGGCATATATTCAACTTATGTGTCGGACATAGTAATTAGCTGTTTCACTGCTTGCGCTGGCATAAAATATAGTGGGTGTGTATGCACGTCGCACAGCCTTCTTTCTGGCAGAGTGAAAGCTAAGAGTCTGGGACGATGCTTCAAAGCGCGTATGAATTTCCTAATTCGAGAATTTCTCGTCCTCGCCCCTAACCGCAAACAATCTCACAGCAGATGATTTTTAATATAGCTACTTACCTCGCCCCTACCCTCCTGCTCACTCTCAGGTCGTTCGCTTCCTACTTACTGAAATAGAGTATTCAGGAGCCAGCAATGGTTTGCAATTTTCTCTCTCCGATTTCTTGAAGTTAAGTATTTGCTTTTAAAAACACTATGGGTGAGGTTTATTGAAATAAAGCCATTTTTGCCTACTACTTCTTTTGGATTTAGCTCCAATCGAAATGATATCGTTGCAATCGGACAACAACACTTAATCCTATGTATACATAGCAAAAAAGCAATGCAACGTCGGAGTTGAAGCAGGGATAGCTGGAATGTTAGCGTGCTCGACATGTGTTGACGGCAGATTCAAACTCACATGTTCCGACACACCTTAGAGCTCATTTCAACATACAGAGACTCCTCTCGAGCCAACAAAGGTATACATTGGTCACGTGGTCACAACAGATCAAGCATTTGCTACAGAGGGAAACAGCAACATATGGCACACGTACGTCTAGTTGGAGTTAGCAGACTGCGAAAATCCCTAGACATGGCGATAGTTGGTGATAACGTGCTCGACCAGGAGTCGAGCAAAATGGTCAGGCTTGATAGTACAAGCGCACAAGCAGCCCATAAGAGCCCCTTTGTGATAGTTTGGTTTGATTTATGATCTTTAACGTCCCAAAGCGACTCACGCTATGAGAGACGCCGTAGTGAAGGATGCTGGAAATTTCGACAGCCTGGGGGTTCTTTAACAAGCACTGAGAACGCACAGCACACGGGCTCCTTGCTTTTCACTTCCCTCGAAAAGCGGTTTCTGCGGCCGGGATTCGACCCCGCGTCCTTGGCTACAGCAGTAAAGAGCACTAACCACTTATCTATCACGACGGGTTTGTTGAGACACTGCCAAGGCAGAGACGAGGTTGCGGCACAATGAGATGAGTCAGGGAAACTTCATCGTGTATAAATCCCCCTGGGTTGTTAGGAAAGGGGGATAAACGAAGTAATTGAAGAGGTAAGTTGTCCACGTCGAGACGTTCAAGGAAAGTACTCACCTCCTTTTTCCGCGATTCGCTGGTGATATATTTAACTCTCACACCATCGCACATTTATCTATAACCAGTAAAAGCAAACCGGTTGCTTTTACTGGTTAACCTCCCTGCCTTTCCTCCTCATCTTCCTCCTCTTCCTGAGAAACGGTACCAGATTGTAGAACAATGTGCGATATCACAGTGATACACCAAACATGGTTACCCCATGCCACCTTTTGAGGGTTATGACTGGACCCTCTACCTCCATCTGGATTTTTGTTTCTTTATCCTTCTCCACCCACACTAACATCTGTCTTCATCTGGGTCTTGGTACTCGTAGGTTAGTGTGCGCATCTCACCTCCGAAGTTTATAACTGGAAAGATACGCTGCTCGAGCGGAGTGTTGCAAGCGAGGGTCAGGCCACCTTACTGAGTGGGAAAAAAGAGGGCCTCACGAAGTGCCTGTCTGACCACCTCGCGAACAACGAAAGTGAGAATGAGCGAAGCCACGGGGGCACTGGTGTCTCAAGACTACTGCAGCTCTCTCTCTCTCTCTCTCTCTCTCTCTCTCTCTCTCTGCCTCTGTCCTGCTCTCGGTGGAAGAAAGAATGAAAGAAGCCCGCGAGGAGCATGGCCGCCTTACCCAAAGTGGGGAAACGTGCACTCGTTTTGGGTCTGAACCGCGCAAAAAATGACGGCGCTGTCCGAGGCGAGAACGAAAGCTGCCCTCTCTCCGCGCGGGTCAACGGCATCTTTGTGCGCATTGAAAGGTACCGACCGTCGTCCCGGAAAACAAAGTGCGGTGAAAACGGAACCATCTATAGCGAAGTTGCGTGTAGAAGGACGAACCTTACTGTTCTAGTTATAAACACAGCCCCCTGGTTAAAAAAAATGCAAATACGTGATATCCCGTACATTCCGGTCTGTGCAAGTAAGACTATTGCAGTTAATAACTTTGCACGTGACACTCGGATAAAAACAATGAAAACGCGCGATGTCCTAGAGGTTTCGGTGTGTAGAAGGAAAACCGCTACATTTCCAACTGTGAATGTTACACTAGATGGGAAAAAAAAAAAAAAACGAAAAAACGCGGAACCCAATAGATTCCGGTGTATGGCTGCGAGGATCCACTATATTCGCGTCCCAAATAGTATTGGCGTGTCCCGGGAAAGTACAGCGTTTGTTCAGTACACCCGCCTCGCAATGTTAGCCGTTGAGCAATAAGACAAGCCCCTTCTTTACGCCTACAGAGATTCCTCGAGGATGAGTACCTTTCGCTTCGTGGCCACATCACAGTTGTGGATTTCCTGGCTTGCCGTACATGTGCTGGCTTTGTATGGCTCGAAAATGAATATTTTGCACTGCTTTGTTACAAACGCTGCATGTTTAACATGCCCATTAGCAAAGAGTAGCGCTCTGTCCCGAACTGCAGGCGCTGCGCACACTAATTGGTTGCGATGCACCTTCCATCATCATTTATTTTCTGAACAGTTGATTTTATTTTTTGTTTTGCTCATTATCATAAGACACCGCAAGTGTCGACTTATTGCGACTTTCGTCATTTCTGCGTTAATTTTCTCCTTAATTACTAACGCGAGACGTTAAAGGCCTAGTTACCTAGTAACCCCAGCATCGGCGTTCAGGGTTGTGAGTGAAATATTTCGGGTATGGAGCTGGCATGTGGTAGCTGGCAGCTGACATGGCCGACCAGTGACTCCTTACCGATATGAAGGCAACTTAACGAGACGACATATCAGAAAGTTGAGAGGAGCAGCCAACTATGGCTGCTTATTTTAGATTGGATGGTGAAATTATTATCAACCTTTCAGTGCTCTTGGATGCAGGGTCACGCCCGCTACCCCCTATAGGCCACACTGCATGTCCATGCTTTGTATGACGGTTGGTCGCCTACTAGTGCTACGACCGATTGCTGAGTAACATGGTATTATAGTATTGTATGCTAATACGATTCTTCAAGCTACCACGACACACACATGAAAGCCGAGCTTTAGTGTCCCTCTTTTCTTTTTCTTTTTTTTTGCATTGCAATGAAGGTGGTTTCAGAAAAACATCAAATTAAAGGCTTCAAACTAGTAATAATTTTAGCAGGTCTGTCTGACAGAGAAGAAAACGAAGGAAAACTTCGGCACCGCGCGAACGTAAGACAATGGTAAATTGAAATTAGACGATTTACACAGACAAAAGAGAGCGCTAAGTTAGAAGTTCCTTCCGAAACGAATGCAGAAAAATAAAAATACCGGCTTTGAATATCAGTTTGCGCGCAGAGTATTTCGTCCTCTTGAGGTGAAATCAAGAATAATAAAAGGGCAAAAAATATCCCTTGCAAGCAATGGCAACCGAGAGATGAACGGTCACCGAAGTACATACAAATTACGATGCAAACAACAATTTATAAAACCCGCCGTGTGACCCAAGGGAAAAGAAAGTGCGCTCCACAATACGCTAATGAAAGAATGAAAATGCTGCAACAGTACTATGAAGCACGAGGTGAGTACAGTATTTCATAATATCGTGAATGGAATGAAATACCGATGAGAAGATATTGTAAACTGGAGATGAAAAACTTCGGGCGTAACAATCGTACTACGCTCGTACATTTTTACGATATACGATAATTCAATTATGAAGACTATCGCTTCCTCGAGCCTGACACAAAGAACCAGTATTCGGTTCTTGTTCGAGATGTGCGCCGTGGAAACGCCCTAGATAATAGAAGTTTAATTTAAGAAAGCCCATAAAGTGGCCCATTGAACCGGCCACTTGGATAGGATCCAGCCAGCGGCGTATCTACGAAAAGCAAAAAGTGGAAACAGCAGCGACAAACTGTTTCCACACGTGGAAGCTGGAGCAATAAATACCCAGAACCAGATGACGTCGCCGATTCACAGGAAGCCGCGGAGGAACACGCCCCGCTCGTTACGCGACTGATCGGGCACGTCTAGACGCCCACACCAGCGGACACGAATAGCCGCCTTAGAAGAACGGAAGCAGGGAAATTGCCCGAATTAATCATCCGGCCGCCGAAGGAACCACCGTGGCAAAGGGTGCGCCGCTGTACGCAGTTCTTCGCACCCAGCCCTACAAATACCGGCCTCCGTATACGGTCTCTAGGTGCTGCGACGGACACCTGCTGAGGTGGTGCAGGGCATATATAGAAACTGAAATGAATCCCCTCGGTGCGTACAACTGTCAGCGACTAACTGCGCGTGTGCGCACATGTGCGCACTCTTGCAACAACGAGGAAAAGTTCCGCAGTGTTACCATACACTTGCGACACCTATATCTACGAATGCTACTCAAAATACGTCTTCTGTTTTCAGTGCCAAGCTTAGGCTTGGTTGAAGTTTACTATCATGTGGTTCTTTTGCATTTCTGTTGATTTTTTTTTTTTGTGTGAGGGCTCGATGATCTTTGATTCAAAGGCTCGCATTTGAGCAAGCCGCACTCCGCCAGGGCTATGTATACATTGTGTCATGCATAAACCTTTGCTCCAAGGCAAATAAAGCGACCTTTTACTATACAGGCATTATTCGCTTGCAAGGCGCGTGGTACGGCTCTAGGTGATGATGACTATATTGGGAGTGACGGCCTGGTCCTCGTCCTAGCGTCCGTCGCAAGCGCGAATCAGTTTTTTTATTTGTTTTCTTCGTGTTTTTAACTGTCTGCCCAAACACTGGCGAGCTTATGAATGCAAATAGGCAGTGCTGAAATTCGCCCTCCTTGAGCTGTGCGAACAGCCTGATTCCGAGCAAGCGTGCCGCATAGCGCATGCGTCGTTCACTGTTGTATTTACTGAATACAGTAACTGTTAGAATACCACGCGCACTCACATACACCAAGAGCAGATAGCGGCACAGAGATAAAGTGAATGATCGATACTCACTCGTATTGTGGCTCGCCTATGTGTGAGGGCGTGTACGCCAATAAGTGAACCCCCCCCCCCCCCCGCCGAAAAAAAATTATAAAGAAAAATCAGCAGCTGGAAAATAAAGCAAAAAGAGATGGGGACTGTGTGCGCGTGTGAAGTGAGAGAGGGTCAAGCGAGGGAGCGAATTGTTTCTAATGAACTCTGCACGTTCGAACGCGTTTTTCCACGTGCTTGCTACCGACACCAACGAAACTAACGAGCACGTGCGAGCGCCATATCTCACGCTAATTGCACAACCCGCTCGTTTAATACTGTAAGACGGCACACACACGCGTACCCAAGTCGCGCGTACGTGCGTCGAGATGAAAACGTGCGGCCACACACACGTATACCTGCCACATTCACCGTCACGCCCCGCAACAGCCGGGGCGGAGCCGCGAGAAAGGGATTACGGAGGGGATTAAGGAGAGCCAGAGTGACTGAAGCCGCCGTTAATCTCTGCTGCCCCACAACGCTCAGAAGTATATTGACTTCACCTCATATGCGCCGAATTTGGCGGGAGAAAAAAAGAAAGGAACACATCATGACTTGTTGCGTTAAAACTGTGCAGCCTTTAGAGTGCAAAATGTCAGGCAATTGTGAAACAGTTGTAGCACATTATCAAACACTACCATGTTTGTGCCTCGAGTGCTCCCTATACAAAGTATAGTCCGTTTGCCGTAGGGACGCTCATAACATAGTTGTAGGCAACAGAGTTCGGAAGCAACGATTTCCCAACGGCACTCAAGGAGAAAGACATCTTTAGAAGGCCACAGTTGTATTATTCATCTTACTGATTTAGCCGTCGTGTCCGTGGCCACAAAAAAAAAAGGTAAAATATTGACGAATCTCGCTTAAGGATGACACGAACTGCAAGAAAATGAAGGCAACCAATAGCGGTATCATGACAGCAGATTTTCTTCAGTATGTGAAAATTTCCTGCATACCTGTTTCGCTGAAACTGAGTACAATGTACAACAAAGAGCGGTATTAAAGAGCTAAAGTGTTACGGGCCCCATATATTGATGAATAAAAGAACGAAGAAAACATTTTTCACACAAACTTGAGGAGTTTTCTTAAGCTGCATTAAGAATGTTCCCTCTACGAGTTCTTCGCCCCGTACTTTAGATCCTCGCGGTACGCCTGCAAACTTCCACAGTGGTGCACGGTACTAGTGCTAACAAGGACGACGAATAGGGTGAAGCCAAATAACCGCGCCCGCCATTAACGCGCCCATTGGACGCTGCCTAATATATTTCCACGGGCAGAATGGACGCCGAGGAATGTATCGCCGTCCGACTGCATGCCGTTATCACCGTGTCAATCTGGCAAAGTCGTTATTCTTGTTTCTTGTTGGCCGATGCATGGAAGCCTGTGGGGCTCCGAATACTGGGGCAGCTAGTTGCTTACTAACGAAGCTAAGAAACGGAAACGAGGCAGTGAAGCGAAGGGCGTCGCATGGAGTAGTTTTTGCTTGTTCACACTAGCAAAGGGGCGTAGTTTCTGAATATCATGGTCTAACCCTCGCAGGGTGGTTATCGGTCGCGTTTACGCTTCTTTTTCTGCCCTCGAAGGCACAGCAGTTGTGCAAAGTGGAGCGCGAGCGATTTTGCGGCCATAATTCTGTATCCTATGTCACTGGTTCTTTTCGCCGAGGTTTGGTAGGAAAGTGGGTGTTCGCGCCGACGCGTGCCACCGCTTTCGTCATTCGCGTATTGGATTTATTAGCGTTATCTCTGGCCTCATAAAGTGCACGGAAAGGCCTACGCAAAAGGCGATGATGCCTCTCAAGACGGAGTTTTCTCGGCGTTAACGCTAGCCGCATACTCTACTCACGGGCAAATTTTTGTGCCACTACTACCAGTTCTGGGGGACCGAAGTGCGAGTGTTAATAGGTTGGTTGGTTTGTGGGGTTTAACGTCCCAAAGCAACTCAGGCTATGAGAGACGCCGTAGTGAAGGACTCCGGAAATTTCGACCACCTGGGGTTCTTTAACCCCAGGTGTTAATATGTGTTTAATATGTGTTTAATATGTGTTAATATGTGTTAATATGTGTTTAAGTGTTAATATGTGGCGGAACATATACTTTCGATGACGATGGCTAGCGAGAACGAAAAGGTTGCACAAAAAATTTACCTCGCTGCTGCTGCGGTTAATAAGAGGGCCGACTGCCCCGCTAGCACCATCTTGCGGTTACAAAGTTATGCAACTGGAGACAATTAACCGGCGGTCACTGCACTGAGTTGGCTCATTTCAAGCGTCGGTCTTTGGCAGTGAGAAAAAGGAAACGCAATTTTTGGAAGTCCGGTGTATTTGGCATGGTGGTGCATAGCCAGAGGCCCAGTTCCTTCCTTTTCCTAGCTACACTTGACTGCGGTACCCCAGAGAGGTGTCCGCGAGTGTAGTAAAGTTGTCCGCCTGCATACACTCAACTTAGCTTTGCGCATGTATAAAACGAAGAAGGGGCGCAATACACGCCCCTGAGGGATTACTAGAGGATCGGCTAATGCTATAGAGGTTGTACAGTTTGTTGAACTGAACAGAATGTACATGCGCCCAGCAACCTTATTAACAGTGAGGCCTGGAAGGCCCATATGCCTAATATTTTTCATAGTGAATTTCACCAGTCACTTATGATGAACCTCGTTCCCTGTTTGCACGGAACGAAAAGTAACTGATAGGAACCGGAAAACGGGGGGAGAAAAAAATAATATGCCAGCACTAATCCAAGAAAGCGTACAAAGGGCATGCATACGCCGCAAGCCCAGAGAGCACAGGTGGGTTAGTTCCGACCCATCTGACTCATTCTTTAGGCAACTTAACTAGTAGTTTCTTATCTTTCAAGTAATTGTGCTAATAAACATCAAAGAAGCTCATATTTATTGGAATATGCACTGCGTTTATTGCGGGCTGTACCTTTAGTGCAGATTTGTTTCAATCACGCTGTAGAGAAGTCGCCAAAAAGCGAGCATTTAATGGACACAGCTAATTTGCCATCACTATTTCGTCTTCAGAGATGTCTCTCTCTCTCTCTCTCTCTCTCTCTCTCTCTCTCTCTCTCTCTCTCTCTCTCTCTCTCTCTCTCTCTCACACACACACACACACACACACACACACACACACACACACAC
>JAJIZL010123686.1:61613-118641 GCA_023969395.1 Amblyomma maculatum
ACCTCATATGCGCCGAATTTGGCGGGAGAAAAAAAGAAAGGAACACACCATGACTTGTTGCGTTAAAACTGTGCAACCTTTAGAGTGCAAAATGTCAGGAAACAGTTGGAGCACGTTAGCAAACGCTACCATTCTTGTGCCTCGAGGGCTCCCTATACAAAGTATAGTCCGTTTGCCGTAGGGACGCTGATAATATAGTTGTAGGCAACAGAGTTCGGAAGCAGCGATTTCCCAACGGCACTCAAGGAGAAAGACATCTTTAGAAGGCCACAGTTGTATTATTCATCTTACTAATTTAGCCGTCGTGTGCGTGGCCACAAAAAAAAAAAAAAGTAAAATATTGACGAATCTCGCTTACGGATGACACGAACTGCAAGAAAATGAAGTAAACCAATAGCGATATAATGACAGCAGAATTTCTTCAGTATGTGAACATTTCCTGCATACCAGTTTAACTGAACCTGAGTACAATGTACAACAGAGAGCGGTATTAAAGAGCAAAAGTGTTACGGGCCCCAGGTATTGATGAATAAAAGAAGGCAGGAAACATTTTTCACTCAAACTAGAGGAGTTTTTTTAAGCTGCATGAAGAATGTTCCCTCTAAGAGTTCTTCGCCCCGTACTTTAGATCCCCGCGGCACGCGTGCAAACTTCCGCAGTGGTGCACGGTACTAGTGAGAACAAGGACGACGAATAGGGTGACGCCAAATAACCGCGCCCGCCATTAACGCGCCCATTGGACGCTGCCTAATATATTTCCACAGGCAGAATGGACGCCGAGGAATGTATCGCCGTCCGACTGCATGCCCTTATCGCCGTGTCAATCTGGCACAGTCGTTCTTCTTGTTTCTTGTTGGTCGATGCATGCAAGCCTGTGGGGCTCCGAATACTAGGGCAGCTAGTTGCTTACTAACGAAGCTAAGAAACGGAAACGAGGCAGTGAAGCGAAGGGCGTCGCATGGAGTAGTTTTTGCTTGTTCACACTAGCAAAGGGGCGTAGCTTTTGTATACCGGGGTCTACACCTTCGCGGGACGGTTATCGGTCGCGTTTACGCTTCTTTTTCCGCCCTCGAAGGCACAGCAGTTGTGCAAAGTGGAGCGCGAGCGATTTTGCGGCCGTAATTCTGTATCCTATGTCACTGGTTCTTTTCGCCGATGTTTGGTAGGAAAGTGGGTGTCCGCGCCGACGCGTGCCACCGCTTTCGTCATTCGCGCATTCGCTTTATTAGCGTTATCTCTGGCCTCATAAAGGGCACGGAAAGGCCTACGCAAAAGGCGATGATGCCTCTCACGACGGAGTTTTCTTGGCGTTAACGCTCGCCGCGGACTCTACTCACGGACAAATTTTTGTGCCACTACTAGCAATTCTGGGGGACTGAAGTGCGAGTGTTAATATGTGGCGGAACATATACTTCCGATGACGATGTCTGGCGAGACCGAAAAGGTTGCACAAAAAATTTCTACATCGCTGCTGTGGTTAATAAGAGGACCGGCTGCCCCGCTAGCCCCGTCTTGCGGTTACAAAATTATGCAACTGTAGAGAATTAACCGGCGGTCACTGCACTGAGTTGGCCCATTCAAAGCGTCGGTCTTCGGTAGTGAAAAAAGGGAAACGCAATTTTTGGAAGGCCGGTGCATTTGGCACGGTGGTGCATGGCCAGAGGCCCAGTTCCTTCCTTTTCCCGGCTACACTTGAATGCGGTACCCCAGAGAGGTGTCTACGAGCGTAGTAAAGTTGTCCGCGTGCATGCACTCAACTTAGCTTTGTGCATGCATGTATAAAACGAAGAAGCGGCGCAATACACGCCCCTGAGGGATTACTAGAGGATCGACTAATGCTATAGAGGCTGTAGAGTATGTTGAACCGAACAGAATGTACACGAGCCCAGCAACCTTATTAACAGTGCCTGGAAGTTCCATATGCCTAATTATTTTTATAGTGAATTTCACCAGTCACTTATGATCAACCTCGTTCCCTGTTTGCACGGAACGAAAAGTAACTGATAGGAATCGGAAAACGGGGTGAGAAAAATTAATATGTCAGCACTTATCCAAGAAAGCGTACAAAGGGCATGTATATGCCGCAAGCCCAGAGAGCACAGGTGGGTTAGTTCCGACCCATCTGAATGATTTTTTTAGGCAACTTAACCAGTAGTTCCTTTCTTTCCAGTAATTGTGCTAATAAACATCAAAGAAGCTCATGAAGAACACACACACACACACACACACACCCGCCGATGTGGCGCAGTGGTTAAGACGCTCGACTACTGTTCCCAAGGACGCGGGATCAAATCCCGGCCTCGACGGCCGCTTTTCGATGGAGGCGAAAAACAAGGCGCCCGTGAGCTGTGCGATGTCAGCGCACGTTAAACAACCCCAGGTGGTCGCAATGTCCGGAGCCCTCCACTACGGCGTCTCTCATAGCCTGAGTCGCTTTTGGACGTTAACCCTCCCACCCCCTCCCTCGCCCCCCACACACACACACGAAGTTTTCACTAAAACTAAACTACCATCCCAAATCTAAGCGCTGGATACATTACGACGCCACTTGATATTCTACGTGTGCAGGTTAAAGATCTCGCTGCAGGAACCAGTTAAGCACCGATTAAATGTAGCGTTCGCATGCGGCTGCTGTACACGAGATTCTGTGGTAGTTGCAAGCCTTTGTGACTTTCGCTGAAGGCGGTTAATTATGCAAGACTGTGAAAGTCTACTCCAACCTGGCTAGAATCGCCTACACAAAATATGCGCTTAACAGACAAAAAAAAAAAAGGAGAAAATGGGGAGAAAACTGCGCCCTTGAACCCAGCAACAACTTTTTTTTTCGCTACAGCCCCCTCAAACACCTTGGCCTCGAATGCCATGTCGCACGTGTTTGCGCCGTAACTCAACCGGCTTACGCACAATAAGCGAAAAATAAAGAAAGAATAAAAAATACCTCCTCTCGTCTCCCTAAAACGTTTCCAAACCGGCGCTCCAGGATGTCGCGAAGGCAAATATGCAAACCAGTTCAGAAAAGATCGGTAAGAGTAATCGTATGCGCAAAAGATTTGATATTCTACAACTAGAACGCGGTGAGGGCACACCAGTTTGACAAGCCTGCTTTGAATCTCGAGCCCTCCCAGAAGCCAAGTATGCTGATATTGGCCCAGACATACATATCTGAGGTTAGGTTCGTGAATTTGAAAGGGAACTCGAAAAAGAGTCCTTTCCGCTCCAACAAACCCGAATTAGATTTTGCACGGTATGCCTATGTCTATTCCTTTTCCTGTTCCTTTACACGCACTTTTCAATGTGCAGTCGCATCGTTACGTGTAGTTCAGTGGCGTAGAACGTATAAGACTAATTGTTAGGTCATAGACAGCCCCCAACAAGATGGGCACTGTATTTTCTTCTTATGGTCCCTGCCTTTTTTGCGTTATAAATAAATGGCCTCGAATTTGCCCAACTGCGGGCTGTCATAGACATATAACGGATCAAAAAAGATCATTATGCAAACATTAGCCGGAACTCCACTCTCCCCAAATCGATTAAGACGAGCGAAATCAATGTTTGGCATTACTTGTTAGTCGGTTTAGCTTTGATAGTTGGCAAAGTGGTAAACGCCTTTGGTTGGTTTGGTATTCGGGGAAAAGTGCTGTATCTGTCTGAGTTCACGGTGGAAACCAGCACTTACAATTAACGACGTGCAATTGGAGGCTCGTACGTCATCACTCGCATCTCTAAAGCAAACTAGATTATGAGATGCATGCCAATTGGGAAGCGAAATAGTATGACGTCACATGCATTCCTACAAAAGAACGGTGACGTCACAGTCCTGATACGAAAGAGAGGTATGACGCCACATGGAAGTCGGTTAGTGCTTCCATGCAAGCAAATGGTGCACCAGAGGTGACAGGGCGAACGTAAGTGGCACATAGGCATTTGTTGTACATGCCGCCGTAACACTCGTTTCTTTGGTGCCTCGACAACGGTCGGAGTCGCAGTTGCTATGGCAACAAGTGAGGCGAAGTTGAGATTTCTGCTCGGCTCTGACGATCGCATGCACGCTTTCGCACTAAAATATCGCATGTCCGCGCGGAATGGACTTGCAACACTATAGCACTGATGCCCAAAGTTTCATTCGCGCTCGAAACAGGGTCACAAAGTCTCGTGGACTGTCTTGTGGTATAAATAAATGTCATATTTGGTTTTGCTGTAGTGTGCAATCGGCCATTCGCTTGACGCAGTACTGTTTCGAATGAGGCGCTCGGTAGTACGGCGTCATTATCGCCCTCGTAAATTCCCCAAGAGGATAGATGCATATATGATTCATTTTGAATGACCAGCGAACTACGTCATCTAAAATCCCCATCCGCCCCTTTTCTAAGGTGACCTCTCCCTTTTCTAAGGTGGACTCTCTTACCACGGTGACCCCATCTGTGAGCCTGTGTCCAGCCCTGTGGTCAGGGTTATGTGCCTCTCTGTTTCACAAATATGGATTTCGGGATGGCATCGAGGTCTTCCGATGATCGAAAAGTGTATATCGCGCCTAATGCACAAAAAATGCTGAATGTGGAGCCCGGGCGTCGCTTTTTATCGTCGTTTTTTGTTTGTTTTTCTGTAATAAGGCATGTTCTTTAAAAGGGTGAGTTCGTCGAGAGCCACTGAAAACAAGAGAGCGAAACGGCGTATGCCGTCATAGGTGGTCGTGGGCGGCCAAAGACAAACGCTGCCGCCGGGAGCGGGGGCAGAGCTACCAGAGGAGGCGAAGACGACAACGACGACGTTTCAGCTCGCGGAGAACAATGAGCGTGTCGGGCCTCGAGGGCCACCACAGGAGAGAGACAAAAGAAGACGCAGGCAGTCGCAACGTTGCACACGCACGTAAGAGGGGAAGACTTAAGTTTGCGGGGGAGTCAGTGAGAGACAGAGTAAGTGCACGCGGGCTTGGTGGCGGTGAGGGGTAGTGGGGGTGGGCAAGGTGAAGGCGGTTCGGGCGGGCGGGGGCGCGGTCGAAGGGCAAGGTCGTCGCCTCTTCGGGAAAGAGCAGCCGGCTGCGAGCCTTTTTGTGTATGCACCAGTCGCCGTCGTATTTCGTCGTCATCTCCGCGCCGGCTGAGCGCTCCGCCAAAAATAGTCGTCGTCAACGTCGTGGTGACGCTAGCGGGAAGGAGGAGGAGAGAGGATGCAGAGGAAAGGGGCGCCGCAATACTTGGCAAACGGTTAGCGGTGACAGAGTGTGTGTGCTTCGAATACAAATGAAAGGTGACGCTCTGAAGGAGCAGAGGCAGAGAGACGGCGACGCATTTATCCGGAGATGGCGAAGATGGCTTAAGTGACAACGTTTTGACATATGCTAACTTGCTTGACGTATGCCTGCTCTGCGTCTTTCGCTTTATTTTGCAAACACTTGTCAGTATAGTGCAACTCTTGAATGTCTCCTCTCTTCTCTGCTATGTAGACACTGCAAAGTTTTTCCCAATATATTCATTCACCCTGATTAAAGGGTATATTCTTAGGTAGGCAATATCCGTTCAAAGTTTAACCTCTCCACAGCTCACATGTGTGGTCTCACAGGTGGAGTCTTTGAATAGAGGCATTCTGATAAGAGTTTAGAAGGTCGACATTTTCTTTTCGCCTTTTTTATCATTCCTACCTTCACAAGAGGTTATTAAATTCTGTTTACAGAAATAAACTTTGTCTCTGCAATCCAGAATCAGAATATGCTGTACCTGCATGTCGCCTGGTGCGTTTTTCCATACCACGACTCGCAGAACTAAGATGTGTTTTGTTGTTGTTGTTTTTTCAGCAAAGTAGTTTTCCCACAACGCTTACTAAGGCATTATCGATTTATCTAGAAGCTCATCCGCGAAGACACAGGATTCAGCCGAACCATAAATACACTTAGACGGATGAGCCCATCGGGGTGGCGCAGTGGTTACTGCGCTCGACTACTGTTCCCAAGGATGCGGGATCGAGTCCCCTCAGCCGAAAAGCAAGGCGCCCGTGTGCTGTGCGATGTCAGTGCACTTTAAAGAACCCCAGGTGGTTGAAATTTTCGGAGTCCTCCACTACGGCGTCTCTCATAGCCTTGGTCGCTTCGGGAAGTTAAACCCCCTAAACTAAACTAAACTTAGATGGATGAATCATATAGCCAAGAAACTAAGTACGAAAGAATGCGAGCCGAGAAGTTTTCGGCAAAGCAAGTGTTCCAAAAATGAGGTGCGAGAGCATCAGAAGAAAAACAGAGTGCTCTCATTTACTTCCGCAATAGCTGCTCAAACAGCACGGCATTTCCAGATTACTCTTTTCAGCTTCCCTTTTCCTGCGTTCAGAGCTTATATTTTGTTCTTGTATATAGATAAGTGCAAGCTACCGGACGAATCTGACTAACAGGGGCTGCAGAACTGATAGATAACGCGGAATCGGACACACCTGCCAAGAGACAGAGTAGACTGGTGCATGGAATATTGAAAATAGTAAACACTGTTTGCGCGCTAGCTTTTCTTCCGCGTTTCTGTTTTGTGTCCCCGTGTTTTATCTATGATTGCACCTGAATGGCATGCTACCTAATTGTTATATAAGCTATCCTGCTAAAGGCTAAAAAGACGATGGCATCAGATAGGCAAAATAGTAACCGAACGTCCAAAACATGCATAAATAACATCGAAGCAGTGCGAAAATAAAAGTCGAATAAAAGGTGGATTTTAAACAAGGCGGATGCCCGGCCAGTACCAACTCATTTCTCGTTCGACCTGTGACTTCAAGGTCCATAGGCACGAACCTGCAAACCCAAATGAGAACTTCGATTAAGTATCGAGCAAAATTTAAAAAAAAAATCAATAACAAAGAGAACAACGTTGAAGGAAGAGACGCGTACAACGAGGGAGTACATGTGAGGCCACGGCCGCTGAGTCAGCGGTGCACACACCACGTAGAGTGGCCCAAGGCTACGGGAGAGGCGTCATTTGCCCGTGCTTGGATGCCCACGCTCTGGGCCAGATGGATGATGATGACACGAGGCGAGACGCGACGGGGGCGAAAAAGCCGGAGCGGAGGAGCGAAGAAACAGGTAAACATGAAAGAAGAAACAAAAAATATTTCTGCCACCTCCTGCCCTAACCATACCCATCAAAAATGGCCCGAGGGCCACTCGGCTAAGCAACACTACGCAGGTGGCGGAGCACCACCGGTATCCCCGCAGGTCTGTCGTACTCGAAGGCGTGCCCATCGAGGTGCGCCGCTTTCATGTGTTTTTCCAGCATAATTGAAGTCCCCTTAAAAGGTACTCCCGCGTACAACGACGAGACACGTACATGCGACATGTATGTGTACTGGCGCGGTGGTGACTAAACGGTTAAGTGCTCTCCTCCGCACATGGTTACTCATGAGTTCGGGTAGAGAAGTTTTTTTCCATATTTATTACGGTAGCTGTGTGTGCGCGTGTGCCTATCCGCGCGGTAAGCGCGGCGCTAATAATGAAACAAAATAAAAATGTGTTCATCTTCACCCGCCACATAAATTTTTCTTAAACTTCGGAACAGACAGCAGGATGCTGGGTTGTCCAGGAAACTAGGGTAATCATTGAATGTAGTCACAAATTTCACAGAAACTCCAAAACAAAAAAAAAAAAAAAAAAAAAAAAAAAACAAAACTTGGCGCATTACGAACAGGTACAACGATACCACATTGTGAAAGCCAAGTAAAACTCGCAAGTGCATTTTTAGCACCTAATCCTGCATTTTATTGTGAACTTTTTCGTCCTGTTCCAAACTAGAACGTCCTCCAACACAAGGCAAACTGAGCAAAAGCCCAAACTGCTAGTCTTATTCAGTGATCTTGCAACGATAATCATAATTTTCTTGTTCATTACGCCATTTTCGCTTTGGTTCTATCTCACTATTACAGAGCTTCATTAAATATGCTCTTTATAGTAATGTGACAATTGCACAGTCTTGCTTCATTCGCCCATATGCAGACGCAGACATTATACTACTGGACAGTGCTGCACAGGCACCCAAGCCAAGTGCAATGTGTCTGCAGATACCGCTGCAGTTTGCTGTTGAACGAAGACGAAAATTACGGAACTCTATTCTTAATTGTCACCACCACTTCCAAATCCATACGTTCCTCGTGTTTGCCGAATGTTCAAATATTTATTACAACGAAAAAGTACAATTCCAACCTCCAGAATGTTTAGATCGGCCTCGTTGAAACGTTGAGGCCAAATTCGAAATGATGGAAACTCCTAAAAACCAAACAAGTGGTATAGTCGTTCAGTCCCTTATTTTGTACTCTATTCGCAACGCAGTTGCTTATATGTATGAATGACCGGCACCAAATCCCTGGTACGCCTTGACAGTTCGCCATCGACAAGGGGGCTTCTACACGCTAGAACACAGGAGACATCGCAATGACGGTACCATGCTCTAAACAAAGCATAGTCTGTACTGTACTTCCAAATTCATGCCTTTCATTTCACGTCACTGGTTCAGGCAACGTCAGTCCCCCTCCCCTTCCCCCTACCCCGCTTAAACACACAATGAATAGAGCTCTCGGTAGATAATTAGGGTAGACTACAATGGGTAGAAGGAGACGGTGTAGTATACCTTCCTGGAGAGCGGTAGTGGAAAGAGGCGTCTAGTATCCCGATCTACGCCGTGCCAACAACCGAGTAAGCGCAGTCGACGCATACAGCTATCTCCAGATAAAAGCGAGCGAGTCAAGGCGAAAATTCCGATCCGCGAAACAAAGGCATCTCCAAAAAGCGGTAAGGCACGCCTTGCGCAAAACAGCGGACTAGTTACAACAAATAGACCACAATGCAAACAAAAACAACAAACGCTGCTCTCTTGTAGTTCGCTTTCTTCCCTTTGCTTACACTCGGTGCGGCGGCAATGTTTTCTCACCAAACAGGAAACGAGCCAAGGCACTAATCCATCTCGTGCATGCATAGAGCCGGAAGGCGCTCCGAATATCGTAGCGAAAGCGGCAAGTTAACAAGGAGAAAGCGAAGCTCACGCGGGATATTAGCGCACGACCGAGAACGAAGCCCTCCGCACAGCCACGCCCTCCTCGAGTGCGGTGGCCGGCAGTGCGACGGACAAAGTGATGGCCGACGCTGCAAAACAAAGCCGATTGTTCGCAACACGGGAGCCCCCATTCGCTGTCAACGCATCGCCCCTCACTCCTCTTTCACCACTAGGCTGTGTCGACGCCTGAAGCCACCGCAGCACGTGCTGCTCGTGGTTAGATACACCCCTCGCTCCGAGACAGTGCGCACGCGTGCGAGGTATGGAACAAACTTGCGAACGAAACGACGGGGGAGACCAGTTACACGCCAAAATGAAGAAGGCTGTGCTAATACCTTACGGTGGCATCATGGCACTGTAACATCTGACGCGTACGTTTAGCCAGCAAAGCTTACTCATTAACACGATGTTAGTGCAAAAAAAAAATGCATGCAATATCAAAAGCTCACTGCTACAGCGACCGTCTTAAATATTAAGCATTTTCGTTTTGCCGCCTAACCTAAAAGGCTAAAGTAATGCTTTCTTCCAGTTTCAGTTTCACCGCCTGTCAGCCCAATAACGGATGGAATCGCGTGCTAGATTAGGTATTAATCATTTTGGAGATTGCCAGGCCAGTTAGGATTCGTTTCGAATAATAGCGATATGCTATCAAAAGCCGTAGGCGTTCGCCAGCCGCCATGTTGGTGAAAACATGGAGACGGTGTGTACGACAGTACACACGCCTTTCTATCTGGAGGTGGCAGTGGAGAAAATGAGCAGAAGAGGGGGAAAACAGATATATTGGAAACCCGATATTTTCAAGCGCTTTCTTCAATGCCTTCTTTTGCCTTACTTGAGTAGCGACAGTGACAGCGAGCGCGGCGCTATCACATCGCTGGTATCAAATAGCTAGTGCCATCGAGACATTGTTTAACTGTCACTTTTCTCTATAATTTGGAAGGAGAAAGGCCAAAATGATCACTTCAATATCACGTAGGTTCGATACGTGAGGGAAGCAACCGGACAGTCTTGAGAGGTTAGACAATGTAAGATATGAGATTAATCAGTGGTTAGATGACGAAACCGCCCAGGATGCTCGTATGTATAAGAAAGATGGTACACGTATAACTTACTGCCCTATTCCAGTACCTGATTTTTTTATTTTTCTGCATGATTCCATTCATGTGTCTGGCATACGTGAATCCTATTAGTAGAGCATTCTCGACGTGGTGAATGCTAAATGGCAGAAGGCGACATTCATTGCGCCAACACTGTGCTCCCACAGCGCCTCTTTCAATGAAGTGTATACACTGCAAATAACAAACCGTTCCTACGAGGGAAATAGTTGACTCTCGGCACCCGAACTTTTTTCCACCGCAAAACCAATCACACTTCATATAAGATCGCCTAGGGCGAAGTACTCATACGAACCGAGTAACATCCGTAATGTGTACGTTGTTCATTATTAAGTATGATTCCAACTGCTGACGCAGGTCCAGCTTTGATAACGTCTGACGTGACATGATGTCACTGATGTGACGCAAAACCGGTTTCTCTTAGTCCAACACAAAAACGGGCCGACAGGCGAGAGCGTTGTGTTCCCAAAAACAAGGCCAAGGCTGACCGCCCATTAAGAACGCAAAGGAAAAAGCAATTAGAGGCAAGGAACTCAGACAGTGTTTGTAAATAAAAGAAGTCCGCCGCACCCCGCCCCCACCTAGGTTATGAAGGATGTTATCTCCCGTCCGCCTTTTGTTGCGTCAGGGTACAGCCCCTTTAGCGCCGGCAGCATAGGTACCCGGAAACCACAGAACCGCCTCTGCAGATAAGCAGAGCAACGGACAAGAAGATATTAATTGAAACTCCTAACCTAAAACAACAATGGAAATTGTGATAAAGACAGCGACCACACCTCGCTTATCTCGAGGCGAACGCGCTCCGTGAAATTGAACGCAGGTGGCTGTTGCATCAAAGGCCTCAGTTAAATAGGCAAAACAAATCATGTTCTCTCAGAAGAAACAGAGAGAGTAAGTAGCCAGTCCCAGATAGCAAGGGTGACTGACTTCAGTGAAAATGAGTATTTGGGTACCCGCAACTGTGGTGTCTGACTGCGTCGAAAGCATAGATTCCACGGGAGTTTTCTTTGGCCCATGCTATGTGCTTCGTTATGACACCCCCAGCGTTTCAAATCTGCTTAATGAAGAAACCTTTATTCTCAGTCCTCTGAGTACCAGGACTTCTATGCATACCACAAAATGTTACCTACACTATTTAGAAACAAACTACATGGGCTATTTTCTACTTTAAAAAGAGGCCGAATACGTCAATGTTAATCTTCATTGTGCCAGGACCGGATACAGCTGGTCCAGGTACCACACGTCTTCAAATGGGAGTGAAGCAAGGCTGAATTTACGCCTTTCACAACTTCCAGACATCGACGTATGCCACTTAGGTCATAGCTTAAGTTATGTAATTCACTAATCAACAATCAAAGCCCACTCTGGCCAACTTTAATCACGTACCTCTCACAAGGGCAAATTAAGACAGTTTCACGGACAATTAGCAATTAGAATGGCCAGTAACTTCCATCAGGCCTCCTTAAGCGGCGAAAAGAGCGAGGGAGCTGTAAGATTACAACCGGAAGCCGCACTAAAGAGTGAAGAATTCAAGCTACGCGGAACCTACCTAGCCTATCCGATTAGGCGACGCAGGATTTGTTTTGGCTTCCCAGGAAGGTCGACCGAATGCCGCAGCTTCACTAGGAAGAACGGTAACACAAACTCCACACCAAAACCACATCAAAGTTGGAGGCCTCAGCCATGGTGCGCAAACACAAACTAGATGCCACACCGGAAGTCGTATAACAAGCAGGGTGCGAGGACCCGACTTGCGGACTCGAATTCGTTGTGGGAGAGCTGTCTCCGGTATCTCTAATATGAACGGTGCTGCTGTTATCTTTTAAAACGGCTAAGAATCAAAAAGTGGACCAGCACACGCGCATACGTACCATACACGGAGAGGAGCCGTGGCCCGCGCAGATAGCATCGAGAGCACGCTTCCTGAATAATGATAAACGAAAGAAAGGGGGATAAGCTTTCCCGCGGTGCGAGGGAAAGCCCGTACACACCATCTCGAGAGAAACGCGCGCAGAGCGTTGCTGCCAACAGCCCAGACTCTTGGTTCCTTCGCTAGGAGGGCGTCTTTGCCTTCACAGCCTACTGTCTTAGGTAATCAGGAATTTTACTTCGTGTGCTTCTCGTACAAAATTAGGCAGCCATTGTTTGGAGGGTTGATTGATGTTTCGAGTTGTTTCCTCTTCACTCATAACACTGAACGAACCTCGTCCTGGTATTTTGCTGCGTGTTTTGAAACTGAGCACGAACAATGCAGGGAGTAAGTTCACACAATTATTGCTAGCAGAGGGACGTAAGAAAAACAATGTAAAATGTCCGAACACTTTCTGCCCTTACAGAACTAAGCGAAAACTGACGCCCGGCTTTGCTCACTTTCTATTTGGAGGAAACAGAAGTCTCGAACTCCGATACTCCATGTCGAAAGATATAGCATGGAGTGTTCCCGAAATTATGAAATAAATCGTCGGAATGAACGTGCTGTGGTCTGTAGACGCAACGAAGGCTACCAAGGACAAATTGAAGCTAATCAGTAACGGTGTATGGAATTGGTTGGTTCACAGGAAGGGAAAAGCGCAGTAACTGTCACACTTGCTCTGTGGACACCCGAACCGCGCCATAAAGGAAGGGAGGAAGGTGGGAGTGAAAGTGGAAAGAGAGAAAGGGGAGCCGTAGTGGAGGGCTACGGAGTAATTTCGACCACCTGGGGATACCAAGTTGTGATCCTGGGAGTCCCAGAAATGGGGTATTTGTTTGTTTATTTCGTGTGGTTTAACGTCCCAAAGCAACTCAAGCTATGAGAGACGCCGTAGTGGAGGACTCCGAAATTTCGACCACCTGGGGTTCTTTAACGTGCACTATAAATTGGAGTCGCATCTTATGAATAACGTACGATCATTGTAAGAATTGCAGAACATTGATATATTTATGCCTGTGACAACCGCACCCCCTATATATATACACGCAACCTAAGCTAGGACATCTTTTTTTGCGGGTTATCTGTCGTAAAAAACTGCAAGTAAATTCCTTAATGAAGTACGTATGGTCTGCTTTACGAAGTTTGCGCATTTTTTTTTTCAAGTGGTCCACTTTAAGAACCACAAAAAGTAACAGAGTAGACCGTTATTAGAGTAGGACATTGAGCTAGTTGGTATAACATCTTGGAAGAAGGCAGCGTTGTCCTTATGTCTGTGTGTGCTTCTGTTTTGTTGCCTGCTCTGCTGCCTTCTTCCCAAACTAAAAGTGAATTTAAAAATATTACGTACACGTTTCTGCGAAAATAAGCTTCTTGTGTTTTTTTTTTTTTTTTTTTTTTTTTTTTACAATTTTTATAAAGGGATCGCTTGGCTGAAAAGTGATATATTAAATGCTAGATGAGATAAAAATATCTATTTAAATAAAGACCTTGCCAATACTGATCACTTTTGCAAGCAAACTGCGGTGACCTTAAATCAACATTTCGCTCCTCTGATGCCTGAATTTTGGTTGCAACATCTCGAATTGTACTGCTCACGGAGTGCTTTTCGGTCTCGATGTCATAAATTTTAATCCAGTAGAATATTCTATTTTTCAACAAAGCTTTGACGTGAATGTCTTGTACTCTCCAACTAGCATCAGCATAGCCAGGCAAAGCCACGCAATCAACTTTTATTCAAAACGAAAACTAGATGGCGTTGCCCCTAGTGTCCTTCTAAAAACCGTTGTTGTTCTTTTTGTTTAGTTTGTAAATAATCTCAATTTGTCCAACCTGGTCCCTCAAAAGAAGCTTTCACGTGAGGGGGAGAAACACTCCCTTCCCCTTTCCCTCACTACGTTTTGCTGGCGATAAAATGGATACGAATTTACTCAGATGAAACAACAAAATATTTAATTGAGACGTTTCCCGCAGGCAATCGCTGAAACGAGAGAAACACGCGTGAGTTCAGGAAACTGAGATCCCACTTTAAGGCATGACTGCCATACTTGCCAACTACAAGCCTTTTTTTTTCTTCTTTTTTTTTTTTTTTTTTTCTTTGCGGTTGCGGTGTCTACCCAACGATCGCGTCACCGATCCTTCCGTGAACTGCCTCACACCTGCTGATACGTCTTTTCTAGATTTGCCGCCTCAGATTAGCCTGCTATACTTTAGGTTCGAAGGCTTGCTTTGTTTTATGCCCATTATCTTGGTCATTGTTCACATGTGGCATTTCGCCGCGTAGAACGAATTTAGCTTTGCAATCAGGAGGTACGCCTTCGCCTCTACAGGAAAGAAAAATGTTTGGCAGGGACATTCGGTTATCTGTCACGTCGCATCGCAGAATTGAGCTTTCCTCCACTCATCGCAGTATACGGACAGACTAGCTTCCATAGATTCTCTGCTTGGATGCCGCTGTGCCTCTTTTTTTCTCTGGCCCATTGAACATTCGTGACGGAACCGATTCCGTTATAAACTCAGCGCCTATCGCCTCACGCTCACGTTTGTGCGACCAAAACCTGAATCGAGAAGTGTTTCCTTCATTATTATTGAGCTCTCTGGCAGGAAGTCCTCTAAAGGAAAAGAAAATTGGGGCCGCGTCCTCACTGTGTGAACGTGGAGTCTTGGAGAAAATTTTGCAAAACTGGGTGCGTCCTTCTTAAGAGGTGCTCTGGCTTTATTTCAAGAGAGAGAGAACATGGTGAAAGCTATTCCAGACGCAAATTTCAAAAAACTAAAATACGAGTCTTCGAAAAGCATGTAACGTTCGTTGTTCAACACATGGACGAAGTAAGCCACCAACAGTTCCATAATTCGGCCGTACTACAGCATAAAACAAGGGAACGAATTGGGTATAAGGCGTTGGATGCTGCAGGAGTTTCAGGCGGAAATAACGTGGTTACTCAGCGACAGCGGGTCACAGACATTTCGTATGTCACGGTAAAATGAAACATCAGTGTGCAGTCAAACGCTGTCGAACGCATGACAACACGAACGGCTAAACCAGAACAACTTAGTTGGAGGTGAGTCAAAGCAGCATATTTTTTGTTCGTTTCGAGGGTGAGAAGACCACTCGATGAAAGAGTTTACTGAACCCCTCTGTTGAAGTGTTCAGCCAGGTTATGCCTTACTTATATGACTGCTCCAACGGGGCATAGCCGCTCCCCACTGCAACCAGCCCCGACCGTTAAGAAGGTCCCCTACTGCAAGCGACAAACCAAAAGTGCACGTGCGCCCGACCTTGGGGACAGCAAACAAACAACGGCAAGCCCCCGAAGAAACAAGCCTACGTCCAAAGCGCGAACCCGACAGGACATGACTGGGAACCAAACTTCGTGCCCAACGAGCACGAAACGGAGGGCATCAATTTGAGAAATGCGATTTGAAAAGAAGAAAATACGAAACCACCCAGAGACTGACGATGGGGCCCTCCTTGGAGCACAAGGCGTCCTCTAATGTGAGCACGCAATAAAGCCTACAAAAGCGGAGCGATCACCCCGCTACCATCATTGCGGCGCCAGTAGGCACGATATCGCGATCCTGTGGCGGATCGGTTTACCGAGCACAGCACGTTGCGTGGAGTGGGGTGCATATGGGAATGCGCGAGGCAGTACACCTTGATCACTTAGCTTAGAGCGGAAAAGAAATCAAAGCAAAAAAAAAAAAAGCCCGAGTCGTGGAACATGCGCCAGGATTTCCATTGTTGCGCAACGTCGGCTGCTCCACTGTTTCGAGACGAGGCAGAAGCGGGGCGAGGAAGCGGCGAATGTGTGCCCTGTGCCTGCTCGCGGGAGGTCGCCGTTATTATGTATTTACAGCGCCCAGATCTGCGGGAGCGCCCGCGCGCACGCAACATGTAAGAGCGGGCGTGGCGGTTGGTTCGGTGGATTATCGTTGATAGACGGAGTGCGCGCCTCCCGGGCGCTTTGTGTTTCTGAGGGATCGTGCAGCGCCGCTGGCGCCGACAGCCTATATTACAGGAAAGAATCCCCGATGATAAGACGCGGCGCGTCGTTCAGCATGCCACTCTCTGACTACAATTAACCCCCGCAGAAAGCAGGGTGCACTGATTCACGCAGCCTCTGTGTTAGACATGAAGCATCTGTTCGGGATTGCGCAGCTTCTATAGTTTCGCAATACAAATACGCTCGTTGACGTGATTTTTCGATATCACATGAACTTCTCTGAGGCCTGCATTCTGCTACTATTCCTTTTTATTGCGATAGAAATACTGCGCCAGGTTTCAAGCCGTCCAGTGGTTCCGGCGGAGGCCATGCTTGACCTTGAACAGCTGAGGAGGAGGAGCAGAAGAAGAAAAAGAAGACCGGTAACTTACGCTCTCACGTCATACTCTTAGAGGATGAGCTCAAGTGTCCCCAATAATGTAGCACCTTAAACTGATAGGGCGTGATAGGGGAATAATGTAGCAGGTAAAAGAAGCTTCCGCGGTCGCTATCCTAATTCAACTAGGGTTAACCAGCGTTAAACCACAACTAATTTTTCTCTCCATCCATTTGCCTCCTATCGGGCGGCCTTGTCCTTCGTAAAGAAACCGTAAACTAAGGTCGCCTGCTGATTAGTACCGACATGAAAGGTTTCCTAGTGATAACCTTAATACACGGCAATTAACAACAAGTTTCCCAATACGTGTCAGCACCAACACTTTTTAGCGCACGTATTTTGTCTTTATATTACATCCAAACATTCTTCTCGCAGCATAAAGCTGATCAAGTTTGAAGCGAACACTGTTATCGACCGTTTTCGCTACTTCTTAATTGTGACGTCAAATCAAGCAGCTGCGAACGATAATATCCCCAAATAATTAGGTGGCCATTGTTCGTTATAAAGAATGATCACTGATAGTCTTACCAGGAATGGTGCATTGAGACTTTTTTTTTTTTTTTTATGAGAGCTGAACACTCCTGCAGGTCCTTCGAGAATGGGAGGAGAGAAAGCCAGGGAAAAACATCACTGGTAAAACGGCGTCCAGATATCAGAATGCTCAAGCCTAGTCAACCATCCCTCCTCCTCAAATTCCCACCTGCTGCTCTAATATCACACAGGTAACGCTGCGCGCGCGCATCGCTTTGTAAACAAGTGCCCTAGAAACCGCACTTTAAAATCTGTATCGGTTGGGCAACAGTGGCGAGTCTGCTTCCCCAATCTTCTCATCTACATCGGGGTCGGAAGCAGGCATAAACCGCCGCGTGATATATCGGCCACGAGGTTTTAAGTCCACGCCACTAAGCAGCGCTCACGACGGCAGAGCTCGCCTGCTCCGGTTGACGCGATGAGGGTATACCAGGTGCAGCCGCCGGCGACTGGAGGGCGCTGGCAAGCGCCCCTCCGGCAACGAGAGGATTCGATATGCCTGCTGGGGGCGACGTTTGATCGACAGCGATTATTAGCACACAAACTGGCCGCCATCTCTCTTTCTCGCTGGTAGAAAGGGAACGCTGCGAGAGCGATGGGCAAGCAGGAGGCACTTGCTGTCAGAGTGCAGCCATGCCTCTCTGCTGCTGCACACGCGGCAACAATGGCGGCGCCCTCGATGCGCAGTGCTACGGCCAGCGGCGCTGTCCATCGGAGGTCAGCCGTCGGCAGAGCAACGGACGTTGAGGGAGAGAGTGTGAGGCGAAAACGAGAGCTGCGAGGGGAGTGTGTGTCACGGCTGAGTGGACGCGTGATTGGAAGAGCAGCACCGCGGTGCGGGTATCTTTCGCTTGGAGCTCCCGCGGTGTCGTCCGATTTGTGCGTGACTCGTTATCCAGCTCGTATGACATGTGGACTTCAATGCGTCTCAAGGATGCTCATCCCGAGAGTATGCTCCAATTCTAAAGTCTGTGTATTGACCAAAGGAAAACAAGTCGTTCACGAGCAGTGGTTTATAAAAGTCATTAGCTCGTTCGAATCACTCTACTGTAGCAAGTCTTCTCAAGACGTTCAAAGAAGGTTGCCTTCTATCCCACGTAGATGGTGATGGTAAAAACTTTGATCTACAACAGGTACAGCCTGGACCCAGACGGCGTGTTGGGCCCGCCGGATTGCACCTACCCGAGTGTCAGAGTGTGAGTTCAACAATAAAGTGTCCCAAAATTCGTCTGTTCACTTGCCGCATTCAATAATGACAGGAGAGGGCGCGACATGTCTTCCTACAACACATGTTTCTAACAGAACGGCCATGACCAACCCTTCCTTTGAATTTTCACCCTTAACCCTTAGAAAAGGACTCTTTTTCTTGTTTTTATTTATAACGCAGGAGGAGTACTACCAGCATGCTTGGAGTTCGCCGAGGAAAACATACCAGCTTCTCGCCACTCACTGCGTGCGACCACTGCGCAAGCGGTTTGAGCTCGCCGCCTTCATCTCATCTGACAAAGTTACACCGAAGACCTTAATCAGGCTCCTTTGATCCAAATAATAGCCAACGGCACCCGTTAACTATTTAGCTAGACACGGCAAGGCGTGGCAAGGTAAAGCTGAATGAAGCAAACGTTAGCTGAATTGGTGCTACTTTAGCATCTATATGCGTGTTTTGCCGAATTAAACCACCGCTCCCGTTTTACTCCGAGATGTGTATAACAGCAAACAAACGCACAAAGACACTTTTGAGAGTGTCTGTAATCAAGGAGTAAAGGTGCCCGCAATATCTACGTCATAAAAGGGGGATGATGCAATGAAAATGTAGTGTGGGCAGAAGCGTCTCCCGGTGTAAGTCGCATATCTTCGAATAAATATACCGAAAGTAATCGGCCATCGTTGGACATCGCGGGAAAGTACGAAGCGTATGCTACCGCTTTTGGCGATTTTCACGTGGACGCTGCTCATAACGGTCATTCATCGGCTCGCCTCTACGACTTGAACGCGTCCCAATCTTGTAGAAAGCGCGGGAAAGCACAGAACCTGCGGCCAAAAATAAATAAAAAAAAACTGTAGGCATCCACGGAACTGAACCGCAGAAGCGCGAAGATATGTAACAGAAGCCCAAAAAGTTAATGGAAACACTTAAGCTCCGCCATCAAGGGTATGACGCGATAGCGCTGGATAACATCCGACATATAAATCCTCGCTTTAGCCAAGCCGTATGAACGTGCCTCCGTGGCCTAGGAGTAAAGGGAATGCAAGGGTCCTGGCAGGCTGATTCTGATATCACCCTTCTATAGAAAGGAGAAGCCCGAGTCAGCAGCTCCTGCTAAACGTAACGGTAGGCGATCCTACGTCCTGTCAGTGCTCGGCCATGTCAGCTGAGAGCTATACCACCTTGCAACGCTAGCCTCATGACTTTTCGTTCGCAACGCGAACGCCATCGCCGGTGTTTCTGGTGAAGGATGCCTTTAACGCTACCGCGTTAAGACCCTCCGAAATTTTAATCGCCCATTGTTAGCGGTGCAACGCGCGCATCACCTTCATTTACCTCCCTGAACTCAAACTGTCAGAGATGACTCCCGTGGCCACGGAGGTCATCCCACTTATCTGACACGGCGACTCAGATATGGGCCGTTCGAATTGAGAGCTTTTTTTTTTTTTTTCCGAAATCCAGCGACAGCTAGAAACGAACGATTTCCAATTCACTTGGAATCAAACCGGGCCGCGGGGCCCAGCGATCACCGCGATTCAAGCTGCGTTCGCTCCCGTTACTACGAACATTGCGAGAAGGCCTTCGCGGCGTGTCCAGAATCCCCCCGAATGCTCATGGATCGGGGCAAAACAAAGGGTATCCGTCATACGCCGGCGGGAAAGAAAGAAGGAAAAGCAATAAAGGTAGAAAGAAAAAACAAAGAGAGGCGTTTATAAAGACAGGAGACAAAAAAAGATGGCGCACTTCAGGAGAAGGTAAGGGAGGGAGAAAGACTTCGTGCGGAGAAAGTGGATCGCGGGACGGCCGTGCGCTGCGGCTCACGAAGCAGCAGCAAGCAGCAGGCCAAGGCGTGCGGCGGCACCACAGAAAAGGAGGAGGAGAAGGACAGTTCTCGGCCTCCCTGCGGTAGACACGGTGCTCGTGGCGTCGCTGCTCGCCGCCCTGGCCTCCGACGGTCAACCGCGACCTCTCTTTCCCTCCGCATTTCTCTTCTCTGTAGTTTTATTACTTTTCTCCAACAAGAACAAAAACCTATTTTTTTCGCTGTTCCCCTCATTTTCCTCTTACTTCGTAATTTCCACCCAGATGTTGCTGCTGCTGCAGCTCCCCTCCCCCGGCCGAGGCTGCCGCAGACCCTTCCTCCAATTCTGAGAGGCTGACCGAGAGACCGACTGACTAGCCGCGAAAGCGGGGAGCCCATATTGCGTGCATTTCGCGCCACCTCCCCCGGTCTGGCGTGCCCATAACCCCTTCTTCTTCTGCTTCCCCCTTTTATTCCTGTAGCGTCCGGCAGCGGCGGCGGCCCACATGTTATAGCCCGGCAAGGTACAGGGGCGCCCCGCGGTGTGTTACATGGGCGGAGCCGAAAAGCGCCATGAAGAGGACAGGCAAGGCTTTTTTTTCTCTCTCTCTTCTGTAGCTCCCAGTCACTGCAAGGACGGCCGAGGTGTGGAGGATGCTGGGAGAAAATCGAAAGATGAACGAAGTTTCCTGAAAAAATCAAAACGCAGTGACATGCGCGAAGCACCTTTTTTATTTCTTCTTTTCTATTTACGCCGAAACATTCATTCTACCTTTTCGTTTTTCAACTTGCCTACGGCATGACCAGGGAAGGCTGCAGCCAGACACATTAAGCCCCGCGTCTAGGTATAGCCTTCTCCTTGGCCTCCTTGGCCGCGACACGACGTGGATGCACCTGCCTTTTTTTTTTTCTCGTTCCACCATTTCCTTCTTTCTTTGTTTCATCAGCTTATTTTCAGTTCTTGTTGCTAACGCAGTTTTTCAGTGCTGACTACCCTTCTCCCATTTTTCGCTATGAAAAAGGGGGGGGGGGGGCAATAACGATGGTACATTTTTTTTTTTCTTTGCATTTAATCCATTGGCACAGACGACAATCGAGCAAGTCGGTTCTCGCGAGCTCCGTCCTATTTTTCATCTTCCCCGAAAGAAACAAAACAAAATTATTTTCCTTCCCATACCAGACCTATGCGATCTTCATAATTGCTCATCCTTGTTTTGCCCTTTTCATTACCCTCGTTATCTCTTTTAAAGTTCCGAAAGCGGACTACATACCCCATCGATATGTGCCTGCTTCTGAGACGAGCAGCCATTCATTTCTCCGTTTTCATTGTTCCATACAACAGATATTGGGCGTGGTCGCCCATGCCCGAGTCCCCGGCGAAAGAGCACAGTGCACTCAGGAGAGCAATGCACCCACGGAGCCCGGTGGCCGACGAGCGACGGCCAACGAACCTGTTCTCCTCTACAGCATCCTCCCTCCAAACCCAGCTCTCCTCAGGCAGCCACAACACGCTTTCAACCTTCTCATCTAAACGTCCAATATCCGGCCGTCACTCTCGACGTCTGCCGAAGTGACACACCGACCGAGCGGAGACGACGACAAGCGACATACGGTCGAAACAAAAGAGGTATATTGACGGGCGAGAAAGGGGAAAAGGTTATTGACAGCGCTGCCCCGGCTACGGCGATGAGACGATCCCTGTGGTGGTCGGAAAGCAAAGACGAAGGGGAACGGCAGAAAGAGCATCCACAGGCAAAAGGACGAACCTCGTCAAACAGCTTGTACACACGTGCTGCAAAGACGTATAGACCACCCTCGAATAGGCACTATAGTGAATGATGAACAGCTTTGTGTCCGTAGCACTGCGTTCAGTTGCAGATGGATGCAGTTGCAGCCTGAGTTTATCATTAAGGGCTCAAAATGCACTCAAGGCCGACATAAAGCTCAACAGTGCTTTAGGACTGACTGGGCCGCGGTAGTCGGACTAGTCCTTGTAGCATTTGTCGAAGTAGTCGGGGTTTAGCCCAGCAATGAACAGAATTGATGTGCGACGCCATCAGTGGATTCGGTTATCAATTACTTGCAGCATGTCACCTACGTTCTGCTAGGTTAAGCCGTGCGGGTTTTGAAGCAGAGATTGAGCATGTCAGCCACCCCCAGACGTAGAGTATGCGAGGGAGCTGAACATTATAGAGACTCGCGCGCACCACCTGTATTTTCATCGCCAATAAATTACAAACGTTCCATGGGTTAGTCTGTTGTTTCCTGGAACGAGGTTATGTGACCTTTGCCTCCGCCCCTATTCATCTTCGTCATCAAGGGATTTTTCCGACTAACTCTATTATTTTCATCTCTACTCCCCCTCAAGAACACAAGACGTCTGCGGCGAAAAATAACATTTGAGACAGATGCCAGATGGCATCGACTCCGCCTTACACTTTAGCTCTTTATGACTCTTATCCGCTCCCATGTGTCATGTAGGTTTATAGCGCCAAAAGATTACGTATGCACATAATGCCGCCGCTTGCATAGCCAACCTCGTAGTTATCGCTATATCTATTCAAGGCACATGATATTCCAAGAAGAGAGGCACATGCTGTTACGCATTCGGATGGAAACCGTGTCTTTATAGATACTGATTCTTCTTTACGATCGATTAAATCAGAGTGAGGCGATTTTATAGTGACAAAATCACGCCTTCCCCCTCCCTCCTCACACACATACCACCCAATAGGAAACACTTCACACCACCGCCATACTGGCAAGCGAGACGATTTCAACCTCCTCCCAGCAGAGTCGGCAGGGGGCGGCACACTTCGCCCCAGCCTTCATCAATCTAGCCGAATGCGAGTGTGACTGCCGCCTCCAGCAGTGCTGGCTGCACGCGTTCATTCCAGAACGAGTTGCTGAGCCCCCTGCAGTGCGTTGAGGACTCAAAAAGAAATAAGAAATGACGGGATAGAAAGACTTGGCGAATAACGAGGAAAATTCAGGAGGACCCCTGAGAAGGCGGTGAAGAGGGCACAGAAATCAAGTCGAAGACCAAAAGAAAGCCGCCGGAGCGAGATTAACCCGGCTCGGGAAACACGTTTGAGGCCGGAAAGCGAAGCCTCGCACCGGTCGTCGTCCCACGCAAGTTGACCTCTCTGGCGTGGTGCCGGTGGCCAAGTGCACAAGCAAGGCACGGATACGCGTGCCAGCAACTTCGGGCTATATGGACACCAGAGTGCCATGTGGAAGGGGCTTAGTTGAGAAATCGCTGCTGGAGCTGAGTCCACCCACTTATTTCCCAGAATGCGCACATTGAAATTAGTTTGTATAATAATAAATACTGTCATCGCAATGCACATTGCAACTAGCTTGTATAATAATGAGCACTGGAATCTCCACGGACAGATCCATCTAGATACGTCAAAAAGAAGAATAAAAGATGTGGCTTATATCTCATGATCGAAGACTGTCAGATTGCCCTGGATGTATCCATATGCTAGGTCCCGAATAAAATCTGGATAAATAAGTAGCGGGATTGGCCATAGTGCACCATTTGTGGTCCTCTGGTCTCGATATGCCGGAGGATTGTTGCACCAATGGTGTGAGTTGAGGAACAGATCTGGTAGAACTTTTTCTTCGGCAAAGCTATAAAGCAGAGAACGTTCCGCCATGATCTCTTGCCACGTCGCCACTACCAACACAGATTCAAGGGAGGCTGCCCTCGCAACTCCTGCAAGCAGCGCATCGTCGAAACGGTATCTTAATTGACGGAAAAGCAATTGGACCAGGTCCAAACGAACCATTTTTGAAGCCAGGTGCATGTAGTGGTATATTCACGGTTTCAACCAGCACAGACGTGGGCGCTCCCATCTTACCCGCGGAATAAGTAGTACTTCGAGCAGCGACCGACTGCAAGAAATTATTTGTTACAAGCCAACATGGGTGTGTCTTCGAAAAATGACAGCAGTTGCGGCTGAACGGTTAAGCTCTTGTTCTGAGATTGCCGGTTCCATTAAGGGCTCAAGCGGAAACACTGGAGCGGCAAACGTGGGCGCACAGGTACTGCCATATTCGAACGCATGTTTAACGAGCCTCCTAGGGTTTGAAAAAGCATACCCGAAATGGCGGCTCCGCCGCTCTTGGAGCCACATATGCTTCGATGCCGGGAACGGAGACAACGAGTAATTGAAAATGACCAGAATAGTACGCGAGGCATTTATTAGACCAACTGCAGCGCAGGAAACTGTATCCTAGGCAGGGGGCGTCAAAAGTCGCAGTCGCACTTCCTAGCAAAACATTCCGGCAATTCCCGACCGAACAGAGGAAAGTTTATCTGGACGATCGAGTTCCTTAACAACGGTCACTTCACCGGCTGAAAACAAAAAGTTTGGAAGGTTATGATTAGCAAGGTTACCCTGCCGTGAGTCACAATATACCTCATACAGATTTCTCACACTAAACTCATACAAATGTCATACAATCTCATATATTTTTCATGCGTTGAATTCGATTTGTATGAGGTCATAAGATATACTATATATATATATATATATATATATATATATATGAGTTTAGTAGGATAATTTGTATGAGGGGATTGTGACGCAGGGTTTTATTTTTTTACTAGGGTATCATAGAGTCTACGGCGTATGTACAAAGCATAGGTAAGAGAATACTCGTAAAATATAAACACATGGAAGGAACGAAATATAAGGTGAGATTAAAAACAACCACGGAAAAGAATAACACCGCCAGCACTATCTTTCCGCTTACGTCGTCGCCGCTTTGTACGAGCCTAATCAAGGGAATGGGGTTCCATATAGGCATAACGAGGTTGCCTTTCTCGTAGTGGTCGTTAGCGTTAATGCGTGTTCTGTCGATAAGCGTCTTTCCTGCGCTGAGAGAAATCGGCACACCGGTTTGCAGCGTTCGGTTTCCCTGCCTCCACTTCGCCTGCTGTGTTGTACAGAGTTGTCGGTCGCCAACGCGTCTATATATACATATATATGCATATACGTGTCCACAGAGCGGCAGCTAGAGGCAGGAGGTTCTTGCAATCCGAGGCGGAAAAAAAGGCTTGTACTCTGCGTAGTGTTCCGCTATGGAAATAAATTAACAGTCTCGAGTGCAGTGGAATGCCCAAACATTCCTTAGATTTTCATTTACGGCTTGCCGTGCGAGGAGAAAAATGAAAAAGAGTGCCAATATCCAGGCACTACACTTTTTCGAATACGTCTCCGCTCTAAGGCGGATAAATTTTGGCTGCACTCTGAATTTTTCCCGGAGAATGTTAGCACTTTCCTTGTGTTCTGTATTGTCTTTTTCTTTTCCGGCTTCACTGGACGGGACAATAATTCCGTGGAAATGCAAAGACCGCGATTTTAACTCATCAGGTCGACTCTCTCTTACGGCAGCTCACATCATGCAGGACTTATATCAGAAAGGAAAACTTTATCAAATGTCATTACGATTGTATAGCAGGTGACGATAATATCCTTCCCCCGGATGTATATCGATCACTGGTTCTTGCGAGCTCAATAAGTGATTACAGAGAGCAAAAGCATGCTGGAAATATATTGATATTTTATGAAGCATCATCTTATAATATAAATTCAAGGTATAGATCGCAGGCAAACAGTTCCGTAGCTGCATGGGGAAAGCCGACGTAGAATCACAACTGTTGGTTCTTTGAATCACTGAGGCTCCAGAACAGCGCGTCTGTGCGAGATATGATCTTAGGTGAAAAAAATAAACAAATAAATGGATTTTTCGGATCTTCACTTTCAGAGCACAAGTCATTATCGCTCTCTGGCGTTTGCGTAATAAAGCACCTCCCTTTGAAAAATATTTTATTTGCAATTACACGTACGCTAATGCAGATGATTAGAGCTGACTGTTGGTCCTCCTGCATGATCAATTGTTAAATTTGCCAATCATGACTGTGCTTCTGGGTTTTCGCAGGTTAAGACAAAACGCAGTGCACTATAAGCCCGTCGGTCGTCAGGTGATCTCCGTCACGAGATCCACGCGATCCCCTTGCATACTATCATCGCACAGAGGGTCGATGGTGACGACAAGTACGAAGTTCGTGAAGATAATAGTTCCTGACGACAAGCAGCCAGGAAACCTTCACATTAACAGCTGTAGCACTGTACATTGACCAGCCAGCTTTCCCGGAAACGCCTTTATCATAGTTTTTCGGTCTTCCGACTGCCTTGGGGCCGTGTAAGTTTATTTTGTGTTTATTTGTGTGTTTCAGTCGTGCCCTCGAAAATCAGGACACACTTATTTTACGCATTTTTTGTCCATATAGAGACGAGGTTTTTCGGCGACACCTATATTGCCCGCTACGTCCAGGATGGGTTGGCCTGCAAAACGTGTCGCCCGCTAAGCAACGCCCCGTGGTTGATGGGTATATGAGAGAATATTCAGTTATGTGACGCGCCTCATAGCAACAATCAGGAATAGTCGCAAGTTTTGCTCTCGGAGGCACCATGAAATGTCTACAGAATCGTCTTACACTTACACGTGAGCAGGAGCCGGACCGATTACCTTTTCTCTGCATGTCGGGTATCATCACTGTGTCTGTGCAGGCCGGCAGATTGCGAATACTAAGGCTTTTTATGCAGCTGTACTGCTTCTCGGTTTTCATAAGATAAGATAATTGGTTCACAGGAAGGGAAAGGCGCAGTATCTGCCACACTTGCCCTGTGGACACCTGAACCGCGCCGTAAGGGAAGAGAGGAAGATGGGAGTGAAAGCGGAAAGAGAGAAAGGAGAGCCGATAGTGGAGGGCTCCGGAGTAATTTCGACCACCTGGGGATCTTTAACGTGCGCTGACATCGCACAGCACACGGACGCCACTTCGTTTCGCCTACATCGAAGCGCAGCAGCCGTGGTCGGGTTCGAACCCGGGAACTCCGGCACAGTAGTCGGGCGTCTTAGGTTTACAGCAGACAAAAAGGCGCCGGATCTGTCGCACTTTTTTTTTTTTTCGTTGACACGTGAACCGGGCCGTACGTGAAAGGAGGACATAGATATATAAATCCGCGCATTAACCAAACCACACGAACGGGCCCACAAGGTCCATACGAGCAGCCTGTCTGACTCTGGAGCCTGTGGTACAATGGTAGCCTTTACATCCCTCACAGCTAAGACAACGTTCGTGCTGCTCCAGGTACAAATTTGTGCCTCGTACCAAGCGAACACATCAGTAACATCACTGCTACAGCATTGCGCAAGTTATTTTTTTTAGATGTCTTCGCCTTGCCCCTAAACTAAACATTTAGCTTATAAGACTTTTATTAGACCAGTACTAGAATATGCTAACACCGTTTGGTTTCCCCAGTCTGTTACTGTCATTTCAAGGCGTGAAAGAATACAGCGTAAAGAACTAAGATTCATTCATAACAAATACAAGCCAACAGATTCACCAACCGAACTAGCTGTAATATCCGGGCTCGAAACGCTATCAGCAAGAACAAAGTTCGCGCGATTAAACTTCCTATGTCAGCTACTACATAACGCCTTTAACATCGACTTATCACGGTGTGTTTCATTATCACATAAGCGAGACTTAAGAAACCATCACGCGTTCACGCGAACCGAATTTTCATGTCACAGTGATGCACTTAAACATTCTTTCTTCCCGCTAGCAACAACCGAATGGAATCGCCTGCACTCATCTGTTACTAACGTTGATTCAGTTTGAAGTTTTTGTTCCAAACTACAGGCCACCGTTTGAGCTGAAATTATTCGGTTACGAATTTCGCTTTCTTTTTTCGTTCCCTTGTTTAACGCAGTCGACAGCCTGTTATCCCATTATTTCCTTTTTGAATTTGTATGTATATGTGTTCTTTATTTGTGAGCTGTTCGCGCGAATTTAAAAACACATTTTCAGTTTATTTGTGCTGTAAGAATTGCCTAATACTGTATTTCTGTAGAGCTGCTTTGATTCTTTCCTTCATTTTTTCGATATTATGAATGCAATGCCCACCTGCTATGGTCTCAACTAGAGACTGGCAGTATTGCAAATAAATAAATAAATTTAGGTTAATAAAAAACTTAAAGAACACTTAAACTTCTTTATCCACCTGTGTCTATCTATAGGGAGAGGCAACACATCAGTGACGCCTAAGGAGCCAAAAGCAGTAGCACGTCGATCCACTTTATCTCTCCAACAAATAGTAAAGGTAGACACCCTTCAAGGCAATCAGCGTCGGGCAAGAGTCAATGCGTCGCAGGACGGGCACCGCGTGCTTTGAATTAGCAACACATTTAAACCTCAGCATGCAGACAGGCCACTCCGAGCCATCCGATTTCTTTTTCGCATCGAATCTCATCGAATCTCGTGTTTCTGGGGCTTTTGATGGCCAGTGTGCGCGCACAGAGAGCTCGTGTCTCTGTCGCAGTGCCCGTAAGGGTCACCTCGTCTTCCCGAGAAGGACACCTGACGCCGCGCCAAATGACGCTGTCTCCTCGGACGCAACCGACGTTACACGTCTCGCGACGAGGTCACATCGACGTCGTTCATCCTAGACGACTCATTTCTGGAAGGCCGACAGGCGTTACGGCAGCGTACAAGGGACGTGCGGTCACATGTAACGGTCGGACGTGGATGACGTGCGTGCACTGCATCGTGTCGGGCCGCAGTCTCGCATCTTTCGCTTCCTCGGCATTCAACCATCACCATCGTCGAAGTTGCGTCCATTGCATGACCAAGACGTTTCCCAGTAACGAAGCATTATGTCGCCCTTATACACCAGCATTGCGCCACACAGTTCCAACAAATAACTTGCAACTTCCTCACTGAACCTTAATATCGTGGTCACCTTCGTTTTCACTCCTTCGTTTTTACACCCTAAACATTCAGCAAATCACGTGTATTCAGTTATGCGCATTGCAACCACTGTCCAAGCCCTTTCAGCACTCTTGACATCAGTTAGAATAATGTTCCCTCTAAATGTTTTCTATCTAACCCAGGCTGCTTCCTTCTAGCTGTCTTTTTAGGTTGCTCCGACCATTTCTTTTTTCATGGTTCGCTGCAATATCCTTATACCAATCTGCATTCACTAATTTCTGGACTTCAATGCTCTTGCTGACTTTCAAGAGCTCTGGTGTAAACGCGACAGCTAGGTAGCTGCAGTACGAGCCCTACACGTCTGCATGGTCTCCACAGAGGGCGTATGAAAGACGCCTGTCTTTAATCACAAGCCTTGAGGCGATTTTATCGGAAAGAAATGTGCACAGAGAAACTTGCATACTGCGCGATACTATAAGATTCCCACTGTACGCAGTACCTGAGTAGCTGGGTGCTTAACAATGTAATGCACCTAAATTGTTTGTCGTTTGATAATGTAATGCACCCCGGTGTTATGGCCCATAGCACGATACATGTAGAGAATGTTTGGATCCAGTGTATCACACCTTGTTTGTTTGTTTGTTTGTTTGTTTGTTTGTTTGACCTCTACTTTTATTTGACAGTCGGAAAAAACTACAGAAAATTTTCTGACGTTACGACAGAATTCCTGTGCGGTTTTTGACGGGAAACCTGTTGTGACAACAGAACATTCTGTAATAACATCAGGAATTTCTGTAGTTACAACAGAAAAGTGCTACAGAACTAGAGACAACAGAAATATACTACAGAAAAACTACAGTACTACAGAAAAGTACTACAGAACTACAGAAAAATCTGATGGTTACGACAGAACTACAGGATATTTTGTCGTATTTTTGACACAGTTCTGTAGTTTTTTTCGACTGGGTTGGTCGAAGAGTGCTTCTGCATGCCCTGTGAATAACGTCAGACCAATAAATTAATAAATCACCTTGGTCAATAACTTCCGGCAACTGACGCTCAAACAACAAAGATACGCGGAAAACACTAAAATTGGCATCGGGCAAACACTGATAAACTACCTACTTATCATTCTTTCATGCAGTACACCGAAAGAAGCTTAAGTATAGGCTTAAGAGGACGAGACTAGTTACAGTTACCATGCCCCTGCGTTGGTCAAATTCCGATTACAGCAACTTCTTCTTCTCCGTCTCCCTCGTTATATAATGGCACATACCCACATTGGGGGATTGGCACTTGGGGATTGGGGGATTGCACAGCAACTGCACAGCGATCCTACGCCCTTACGATCAACATTCTCTCCTTCGGAGGCACGGAAACAAGGACATCGCGCATGCGCAGACAAGGGCGGCGACCCAGCTTCCTCTTTCACTTTCTAATTCGCTTTCCTCACGACCACATGCGTGCGGCTGCGCCCAACTGCAGCGCTGCAAAACACGCACACACGTCATCAGCGGTGCAAACAAAGTAAAAGAGGTCTGCAAACCGAACGCTGCAGCGGTTGCAAGGACCACGTCACGAGACTTGCGACACGTCCAAAGTACAACGGCCCAATGGTGGCTACTCCGAAGCCAGCTCTCCATCTTGCCAGACACACGCAAGCAGGGACACCACTCAAAACCGCGTTGGGGCTTCCCACTGACCCCTAAGGTGCAGAAGAAGAAAGTGAAGGCTTCGCCGTCGTGCACGGCCTGACAGAAGGAGGGAGGGGGAAAAGACAACTACGGCCACCAGAGCCGGCCAAGCCCCCAGAAGAGCGCCCGCACACTAAAGCACATACAGGGGCCCGAGAGACGCGTAAAGACCGAGATGACGAGAGGGCAGCACAGGAAGCAAGCCTGGGAGACTGAAGAGAGAAAAGAGAAGTAAGTGGGAAAAAAAAAAACATCCAGCCGCCGGAGCGGCGGCACAAGCCAGACGACGACGATCGAGGTCTGCCGTGAACGTTCACCGGCCAGCGAGCTGGCCGGACAGGTCATCAAGCGTGCATGCTCGCTCTCGCGCGGAGGCCGTGGCGTGGCGGTGGTGGTTTGGCAGCGTGCAGCTCCGGAGGGCCGCATAATATGTCAGCCGCCCCGGGATGGCGGGGGGCCTGCCGCCGTCGTGGGGAGGGAGAGAGCGAGCAGTATGATGGGAAGGACGCGCATGAACATTACACGGCGGTTATGCCCCCGTTGCTGCTCGTTCGAGAACCGAGCTTGAAGGACGGTAAGACGAGGACCACTGGGGACGGCAGCGGCGGGTACGACACTGCTCCGGATTCTCGCTTCAGCTTTCAGTGGTACTTTTGTGTATGCCTCCCCTTCGTTTCTCTCTCCCTTTCTGCTGTTTATTTTCTTTACCGTTCTTTCTTTGTATACGGTCAAGCGGACAGGCCGCCACTCCTGGGCTCCTAGACAGTGAGTCTTGAGGTTAAAAGAGTAAGGGCAGCAGGAAAAGGAAAGAGACTTTCGGTAACTTCACCTCAGACAGCCCGTTTTACGTTTCTCTACTTCTCGTATTCCCCTCGCAGGAATGCACGACCGCCCTGTATATTCTTGCATGCCCTCATGCGCGGTCGACAAAGACGCTGATACTATGATACCCGCCTACCATTTGTGTAGGCCGACTTGCCTTCTTTCGAATACCGCTGCCGTAGCTTTATGTCGCAGATGCACAAATAGGCCTCTAGGCAAACTTTATCTTAAGTATCCTGCGAAAAACACTTAAACATTCCGTGCTCCGATTGGCTGAAGCCAGTTCCTCTAAATCTGCTGTGTTTTTGATGGCACCAGATAGAGCATCACAGTTAACTACGTACGAGAGAGCGTTAACGCACAGAAATAGAGCCGCAAGGATTGAAAAGAAGCTGATGTTATAATAATGATCTTTCTCATAACAAGGAACTCCACAGCTTTTCTGTTGCTGATAAGACACGATATATTACTCCAGTTAAAATACGTACGCAAAGAAGATTAACACGCATAACTATACCAGTTTGTATTGAAAACAAGCTCGTGCTACAGTAATGTTCTTTCTCATCTTCACGAAAAGAAACTTTCCCTCGACATAGTACATGTTATGTCGTGGGGTGAGCATAAATTGAACGGCAACGATGGTGACTGTAGCGATGATACTGGTGATTACTATGGTGACAGCATTACAGTCACAAAAACAATCATGCACAACTAAGCAAGCAAAACACTTAAGCTCGCAACATGTCGCAGCAGAGAGCTCAAAAACGTCTCGAAACAGACACAGCTCAAAAACGTCTCGAAACAGACACAGCTCAAAAACGTCTCGAAACAGACACGCGTCGGTGTTGCAGTGAAACGTGGGAAGAATAAGCAACACAGTAAGAAGGAAATGAAAACAGATGGTAGCCGAGGGCAGTACGGGAGGCCAGGCGCAGTGCCGAGCCCACACCAGCGCCGCGCCAGCCTTTGGCGGCAGACCCTGACTGTTATCAATGCGCATATGCAAGTGGGTCGCTCTGTGCGAAAGCGCCGCGCGCTCAAGCAGTCTTGAAACGGCCTTGAAAACGACAGAGGGTGGGGAAAAAGATACAGGAGTGTAGTAAACTAAGAAAGCGGGGCTGAGTTGTATAACGACTCAGCTGGAGATCCCAAAGAACGGATTATGAGAGAGAAGTAAAAACAAACAACAACAAAAAAAAACAAACAAACAGGCAATAGAAGTGACCCCAGGCACGCGGTCACCCCGTACAGATCAGTATGACTCGTAAGAAAAGACGTATTCTCTAAGCCAGGCCACTGCCACGCTCGAGTAAAGAACCGAACAGGCCAGAAAACCTGCATTTTTGTTCCGATTCACAGTGTTTACGTACTGTATTAACACTTTACCTTGATTTAATTTCAGTTACGACCTGCGTATGCCTCTCTTAAAATATTTTAGGATAAAAGAAAAAAAAGGAAAGGAAATAACGAAATCCACCAATGCAGCGGACGGTCGCTGAAAACGTAGCAGAAGATTTGTACAGGCTCTCGTACTCAGACGACAAAAAGAGCGAACGCTAATGAGCAGGCAGTTTATCAGAAAGCTAAGCGAATCGATATAATAAGGGCCATTTTCTTAATCTACACCTGCTACACTATAGTAGCAAAAAGACATTGGAGGTTTTGGAGATATTCTACAATGGTGTAGTTAGTGTAGGTTAAAAAAAAAAAGGCTCAACTAAGAAAGAGGAGGAAAGTGAGGGAGAGCAGACGACGCAGGATAAAATACAGCAGCAGACGACAAGGGAAAGAAGCCGAGGAGACGACAAGGACGAATCAATTGGTACAGTGGGAGGAGAGAGTACCGAAAAGATTACCACGCAGAAAAAAGAAAAAAAAGACACACAGAAAAGCAGTAAAAGAACTAAATAACGAAAGCGAACACAAACAATCGATAAACAGCGACCCGATGTGCAGCGGCATAACGTCTCACGGCCACCTGCTGATTCGCGGCGCTGTCTTACTTTTGTAGCTTGCCGACATCCAACGAAGACAAAAAAGTAAAAAATAAGAAGTTCGCGCAGAAGTAGGAAATCCAGTGACGCCCGGAAAGACAAGCATAGTGAAAAGCCTTAAGCCGTAAGAGAGACGGCAACAGCCACACAGATCGCAATCGCTGCGGCATCAATAAAAGGACCCCGTACGCAGACGGCATCCGAGATGTACCGCCGGTTTCTGCACACCGCCTCAACCATCTGCACATGCTCGTCTGGGCGAGCTCGCATCCCGGGCGAAAGCCACCCTTGACACCCTACGTGGTTTACGCATGAGAGGGTAGCTCGCTCATCGTTTCGGGCAGCGAACCCGAAATGCGGTGGCGAAAAAGCGAAACGACGGAAGCATAATGAAGCCATCGAAGCTCCAATTGGTTCCAAGCGTGCCCTCGAACGGTTCGAGAGGTACGTTAGCGGAGATGAAAGGGCGAGATTTAGGCCGCCGGTCGTCGCCGTTTTAGCGATAGCGCACAACGGCTCTTGCACTGAAGGCTAAACGACGTGGTGTCGAGCGACGCAGTTTTCCCGCTATTCCGTTGTGGCGAGGAATCATGGGTAAGAGAAAAGCTTAAAGAAATAAAGGTAATACGATGTAGAAATTCGCGTGTGAAATTGCTGTGTTGTGAAAGAACCTGCCATCGTTCCACGCGCTCAGTCTGTAAGAATAAGTAGGCCATGTGCGAGCCGTAAAGACGTCGTCAAGCTACTCTTTTTGATTTTCCTTTGTTTTAATAAGTGATCTAGCAATGATTAGTCTATCAAAGCAGCGAGGAAATTATTGAAACAACGAGAAAGCATTTAATCCAAAAAGAAAGCCAAAACCTCCTTTTGAGCCCTTCTAATGGACCAGGAAAAAAAGACGGGCAACATGAAGCACACAATCGTGTGGATACCGGCACACGAGGGAATCGACGGCAACGAGGCTGCCGACAGGATAGCCCGAGGGCATACTTTCCGGGCACCTGCGTCAGCTGCCCCGGAGCCTTCAACCCCTCTCACATACGGGGAACTAATACAATACTTCAAATTAGAAAGAAAACGATACGCAGAACCACACATAGACCTCAGCAGACAGAGGCAGTAACCTGGAGGAACGTACAGGCTAGGACATTCCCAAACCTAGCAAAGTACCACAAAATCTGGCCCGAAAAATTCAAAAATAACACATGCACTGCATGCGGTGAAGTCTCGGACATCCTTCACATGATATGGAACTGCAAAGAGCTATTAAAGAAATATAAAGCTCGAGCGCTCAGCCAAGCGGAGTGGGAGGCAGAGCTGGCCCACACGGGTATCTCTGAGCAGCGCAGCCTGCTCACCAGGGCCCGGGAGGCAGCCCAGGCCAATGGTATCCTGGACTGAGGAAACCACCCACGCTATTCCATTAAACAATTAAAGTTTACTCTCTCTCTCTCTCTCTCTCTCTCTCTCTCGGTACGAGTGGTCTTTTCAAATTATTCGCAGCGATACTCTTCTATAGTTTCCATGTTACACGTTGAAACTATAGCGTGCTCATATTACCGCACGCTAGGCGGCTGGCTAGACATTTCTTCTGATTTCATTAATGACAATACTAGTTAAGGACAGTTTTAAAATGTTAAGCAGCTTCTTCTCATAGCATCTATGTGAAACACATGTTCTTGCAAATAAAATCGCTTGCAGGGCTTCGGAATGGAGCCGCCGCATGAGATTTCAGAGCTTTGCTTAATATTGTTGTTGGTATACATAAGATCATCTTGGGTAATCTCACCTTGTACACGCCTAATTCGGCGGCTCTCCCCTCTTACAAAGTATAGCGGCTTTCCGATATTAAGACGAAAGGGTACACTCTGGTGTCGCTTCATTTAGAAACGTCCGGTTAATCATGAAACACTCCGCAGGAATATACCTCGATAACAATGACATTACACAAAACGAAGCCGAAGCCATTCCAAAAAGCCGAGCGGCGCCAAGCCATTCAAATGGGGGCGTTATGAACCTGCGCCCGGTGACGAGACGCGGAAGACGAGGTGTACTACTACGTGCACGGCCGTGACAGCCTCGGAAACACCGACCAGGAAGACTCGCAACCAAAACCACCATCCTCGCCTTCATGTATCTTTCAGTCACTTCTTCGCGCCTTTTTGTATATTCTTCCCGCTGTGTGCGGCCGGGCGCAACGAAAAATTAGTATTCACGGAGCTGACGTCGCAGGAAAATGGATATCGATACACGTCGCTCGAAACGCCAAGATTCATCGGTCTGCGAACGGTGATCGGATAACCTTGCTCTGCGGAAGCTACCGTATGAGAAAAAGAGCTCGTCATCGTTCCATCATCGGCTACGCTGAACCACCGTGCGCTAAACATTCAAGGTGCAACCTAAAAGCGACACCAACCAAGAAGTTAGAAACGAAATGCACCCGCGTCACCATTATTGGCGGTTCTTTAGAGGAAACCACGCAATCGATTATGCCTATAGAGCACAGATGCACCCTCTTCCAATCCCCACCCTTCGATCTGCATCTGCAACATTTTGGGCTCACACGCGAGACAAACGGGATCGATTCCGTCTTCTTACGCACTTCCGGCGCTGAAAATTTGGATCCGCGCAGCTCGACTGTCGTTAGCGTATTGCCTCAAGTAGGTATATACTCTCGTTGTCTCGGTTGGCAGGTTCTAACACGGGCTGCACAAGTATACACTCCGTAAACTCAGTAGAAACAAAAAATAAACAAATGAACTGGTACCGGGTGACCATCGCATGCAGTGCTTTAGGACTGTCCCCAAACGATTAAAGCAGCCTCCTAGCCATAGAAAGTATTTATATATTATTATTTCTCTGCTACGCAGTACAAAAATGTTGTCAAGAGAGACACAGTGTAACGCGGTTTAAAACGACCAATAAGCTCTCGCCCCCTTCATCTTGCATGAATCGGAACTAGAGGAAACAAAAAAAAATTAAAAATGAACTGTATGATTCTCACAAATGAACGAAACGATGTCACGGCGAACGCCGTAAAGTCACAGTGTTTCGCCGACACAAGTGAATAAATGCTAAGGACGCGCAGCTAGTTTGCCATAATTCGTAGCACATACCCGTTGTGATGTTACGGTAGGTGCTGAACGGTTGCTGGAGTGTTTGGTATCCAACCTAAAAGATGGCTACTAGACTTGGCGCTATAGCGACCTGAAAGTCGACGCGCCGGGAGCAGTTCGGACGGTATGCACAGCGGAGGGCTTGAATGAATCCAAAGCGCCTTGAGTATCACAGCGCCCCCTAACACGACTACTGCTCTTCCGGAACTCTGTTTTCTTTTAATGAGGGTTTCCACGATCCAAATTAAAAAAAAAAAAAAAAACACCAACTGCAGTGGCCACTATTACCGCAAATTGTTTATTCGGACCTATACAAGAACCAATCAGCGATATTTTCGCAGAAAAGTGCGCACGAACAGTAAAAGCCAGCCGTACACCCCCTCTGACGACTTTTGGTTTTGTTGCTCGAGGTTTGTGAATTTCCGATACGGAGCTAAATAGCAATTCCACAAATGTTTCTTCTCATCCTTCCAACACCGCCGAAGCCGGAATGTTATCTCCGTCGCATATCGGCGTCGGATGCCAAGAACGCAAGAAAAAAAAAATAAAAAACATAAGTAAAGCAACACGTTTATTGCTGTCTTCGTTTTGCACTTCGAGGTTTTAAAAAGCGATTGCAGCCAGTCTAGAGAGCTACAGCTTGACGAGGCCATTGCACCGTTTCCGGGAAGGCCACCTGATCTCATAGACGCCTTATGGGCCAGCGAACAGAACTTGTCATGCGATTCTCGTTAGACGCCTGTGGCTGCACAGTGATACAATGAATAAGACACACACACACACACCAAAAAAAAAAAAAAACGATGACACCGGAGAAAGGTGTCGTGCCTGGACTGCGGAAGAACGACGCTGTTGACTGGGTATACACAGACAGGAAACGACGTAACAGCTTTCGAGACTTACTACAAATTGTGGAAATTACCTTGTTTTTCAAGAAACCTTTCCACTTTATCCCATTTCACACTATTCCACCTCTTTCTGCGTCCATTTCATCAATAGACTATCGCGAGACGGGTGTTTACTCCTTTGAGTACTAAACTAAGTAGTAAACTAAAACGCACGTGTGTTCCCACAACGGCGCGCAAGGTGCAAATTTACTCGAACAAGGCCGACGTTCAGAGAGAGAGGCGAAAGTGCAAACAGAAAAAAGAGGCTTCGCGCTGCTCCCTTTGTTTTGTCTCGCGCTTTGTTTCAGCTGTACGCTGTTGGCAGAGGGGGAAACAGAGAAAGAATGAAGGCGTTAGATCTCTCTCCCCATCGTTACGGCTTTTGGCGCGCAGGGAAAAGCGTTCACTGACGCGTAAAATAACCTAACGTGTCTAACTACGCGATAGCGCGCTGCCGGGAATTGTTCTGGCCCCTCTCGACTTCGCTCCGAAACAATCTTCCTCTTTGACACGAGTGAAAATAGTAGAGCTTAGGCCATTCTCGGCACGTGGTCAGCAGCATCGTCTACGCAAGCCTGAGCAATTCAGAATTAGTCACAGATTATTAACTTACTAATCATTAGCCTAGAACACCTTTTTCTTTCACAAACCCAAACTGTCTATCCACAAATACTATACGAAGTCAGGAATATGGGTTTAAAGTAACACTATTCAGGTCGTCATTAGAATTTAAGCAACTTAGCATGAATAATATAGCACGCCATAATCTTGAGTCAAGAAAAAGCCAAATAAATTTATCAATGCCAGCTGAACAGAATTTGTTCCTATAGGAGGTTAATTTTTATTTACTAAGTGTCATGAAACAGAAGAAAGTTCGAGCACGTATAGTCCACTCCACTAAAAGAAGGGAACAGCCCGTAATTAAGTATGCTTGCCCGGTTCATTAGAGACTATGGCGTTCAATTGCTGAGCACATAGAGCTTCTTACACTCTTAAAAGTAAAGCCAACGAGTAAGAAACTCTATGACTGAGCCCAAGGTCGCTATATCGAAACCATATTTCGGCGGCCGCCATTTGATGCAACTAAAATGCAAAAGCGACCGTGTTATATGTCATAGTAGTTATAATATCACTGTCTTAATCAACCCGTGCCCATGCTCTACGGCGTCTATCAGAACGTTTGAGCAGTTTGGGGACATTAAATTTCAAATACTACATACCATTCTATGGTTAATAAATATACTACCAATGACTGCTGTCTTCGTTTCCTCCTGAGTTATTACTCTACCGTCGAGTGAAATTAGCGATGCACATTGGCAAGCGCCACGCAGGAGTTAAAGTGTAGTTTTTCTTCAATAGTGCGTATTAAAGGACTATATAGACACCAAATTTTGGTGGCAGTTTCTGCTTGGTAATGATGCGTAAGTCATTCCTGTATATCGATTCGAACGTAGTTCTCGCCTGCGGCCGCTAAATAAGTTATAACTGAATTTTCTTTTCTCACCAGTTTCGGTTTCAGCAGCCGAGAGATGGCTTGTCACAATCAAGACTTGATGCGCGGAAAGAAAAAACAGCGTTATAACTACTGCTTCTTCACTTGTAGTGATCCCTGTTCTTTAAGCAGGCTGGATTTATCACTGCAGTAAGTTCAAACGACACAGCAATCATCATATCGCTGTATTTGCATCCCTCGCGTGACCTAGACTTGACTGTGACGTCACAGCCATCGCCCGTCTGCTGAAACTGAAACAGGTGAGAGAAAAAAAAAAGGATTATAAATTATTCAGTAGTCGTTACCGAATATACGTAGTGATCTGTGTACAGCAATGTCTAAAACACCATTACAAAGGATAGAACACGAACCAAAAAAATTATGTGTTTATACTCCTTTAAGAGTCCGCTTATATGCAGCATCCCGTTGAACATTCGGGCGCCTTCAGTCCAAGGAAGTGCGGCATACCATGACGCCCTATAATGCCAAAGTCCGAGGCGTACGTCAATGTGAGATACAGCTCCCCACCCATCGGCTGACGAGCTCTTGACACCTTTTTCCGCAACAAGTTCGAGCCGCCAAGGACGCGACACGGGGAAGCACAAAGGTACTCTCCGCCTATAGTTATAGTACATACAAAGCCTTTAAGGGTCGAAAACTAACCGAAATACTCATCGCCAAGCGCAAATGTCGCATTTGAGAGAGAGCCGAAACATCAAGCCACCACAACGGACACTGCGTCGCAACAAAATAAAAGACGCCGAGAAAACAATACGCGACAGACTGACTCCCCATCGAAGACAGGTCATGAACGTTTCCCTCCCAAGGCCTCTCGCGGAAGCAGTGGATGAGGAGAAAAAGAAACTACAACGGCCCATAGAAACAAAGCCGCTCAGGCACAGCGCATGTATAGTTAAACTACAAACCACGTTAGGTCTACTGGACACTGCCCATTGAAACAAGTAGTCGGACAGATGCAGGAACAAACCATCATGCGCCAAGCCATCGCGAAGACCATTTACGCGCGCTTTACACCTAAAAGAACTAGAAAACAAAAGAGGAACGGTCAGGCGAGCCCCATTCGCCATCACTGCGACGGTCAATTCCTCCTCTCGCCAAGACAGTTGCCTCAATAAGTATGCTCAATAAGCGACGAGCTTGTCCTACAGGTAGGAACAGAGATGGAAGCTGGAAGCCTTTGGTATACGTTAGTCGTGGCGTGAGACAGAAGAAGATGGAAAGGGGGAACAGGCAGCAGTGTTCGAAACACCCGGCAGGAAATCATGATCGGTGTTCCTCCTCTCTCCCTGGGTTGGCAGCCTAATGACTCTGCGCATATAAACGCCAAGGGCGATTGCGGAAAGGCGGAGTGGGGGAGAGGGAAAACTTTGCGGTAAAGATGTCGAAAACGTAAAGGAAAAGCCCCGCACGTCTACGATATCCCATTTCTTCATACTCCTCCGCAGCCCGCTCCTTCCGCATCCCTTCTCACCAAGAAAATCTTCCAGTGTTATGTACGCTGCAAAGCTGTTCGAACTGTTTCGACAAATCAGGGCGGTCAGTATATTCGCACGTTGGCTGTGAGTCAATCAGCTCGTATACATCACGTTAACGTACGATTTGAATATAGCTCCAACTTTGAAGGCTACTTTTTGATTGGCCAACGGGCTTATGTGGTCACCGTTGCCTATTTATAAATCATAGCCAGTACAGCGAGCGACTGCAGTGCAGTGCAGTGTAGCGGACGCGATCATGCATCACTTCGCACATGGCGTCTTGCGAGAGGTTATGTAATATAGTTCAAGGTCTCGTCCTGCTAGTTTCTTTGCATTTTCGACAACGGCTATTTAATTTAATCTGCTTTGAACAAAAGTTTGCGTCAAACTTCTACAGGGCTGCTTCATCGTTTAATAATATTTGGGTTAGTCCCAATGTGCTCAGTACAGGATCATTGAACGTAATCGTTTTTTCCTGTTTTTCTTTTTAACTTCAGTGCACTAATTTATGATGCATTTTAGGCGCCGTTGAGGTGTGCTTCCTAAGAGCTGAAAGCCAGGAAAACTGATGAAGGTGCCCGCGAAGACTCCGAACAAGAAATGTTCTGACTGAACGCTGAGTACGCATTTCTTTCCTCAATATTTCTTAGTACTTTTTATCAATAACTAAGCGTAGCGGTTTCTCTATCTCTAACTCGACTGAGCTACCGTAAAGGTGACACCAGTGCCAAAATCGCCAGGGTGTACTGTTTAGAATACTCCCTCGCCTCTCCGCCGTTCCTCCTAGCGGGAAAAGAAAGAAGTGACATCGCGATTGCACTCTAATCGTTCTGCGCGCCCGCTCGTACGCACAAAAACCAGATAGTTTCACAGAGAGAGACAAAATGGGTGAGCATCGTTGTGAGATGCGACCGCGTCGGCTTTATAATGGTCTCGCGGTGGCTATAAAACTGGCCGAAGGGCGAGTTTAAAATCGCTTTACGCACGAGCACCAAGGAAAGTCTTTTTTTTTTTTCTTTACTTCTATCTCTCTCGGAGACAGGCCGGGACTTTCTTGGATGCCTGCGTACAAGCACACGAAAACGTCGGATGTGGAGAGATGTGTAAACGGGTAGGGGGCGGATTTACTCGTTGATGGCTCTGTGCAGATGGAGGAAAAAGCGTTAAATGGGACGCGAGCAGACTTGGAGGCCGTCGCCGTCTAGCGAGCATCTTTTACGAGAACGCTGATGACTCACTTCAGCGAAGAAACGTTCCCTGTATTTGCAAGTTCTAGCCGGTACAGCATGCGGACTTTTATTTACCTGTTTGAATATTTTAAAGCCAATATAAAAGATTCTAGAGGCGCTGAAATGCCAACGAAATGGACTTGTTTCCCTTCAGTAAAAAAAGAAAAAAAAAGAAAAAAAAAGAGAGAGAGAGAGCATATGATCTAAGGATTAAAGGAACAACGTCAATTTCAAAAGTAGCAGGATAGCTGTTACCCCCCCCCCCCCCCTTCCTGTTCAACTCTCTTTCAATAGGGCGCATATACCCATAGATATGTACGACGACGATGTTACACACATTTACGAAGTGATGGCTACGACAGTTACGCCGATACGTTCAGAAATTAGAGTGCATAACAATGCAAATATGCGCGTATTCAATATGTATTTTTAATGCCAGGACATCGTTAAAGTACGCCTCCTGTCGTTGGACATAGAACTGCTGAGCGGGACACCTCTTTAAACTTGTATTGTTACTCTAGGTTTCGAATTTCGTAGCGAAGTAATCAATTTGTTTTCAGCGCCAAGCTCTTATGCTCCCTTTCGCAGACTGAGCAGCATAGCAGCTGGTGCCACGGCCGATGTAACCGAACGAGAGTCGCGAGCCAAAAAGGACCTCTAAGAGAGAGAAGAGCCATGATTTATGAGCCACTAGCTCATGGCTCTTCTTCCTCCTCTCTTGAAAAATTCGTTTTAGCTCATGGGAAATATAGAGCGTTTTGTAGCTGCACATAGTTACATACATGCCTCTCTCAAATTGTTCGCCTCAACGTATTGCAACAACACCTAAATAGCCGCGCTCAAATTTCGCATTACGGAGTATCGTAATCGTCATTACAATTTTTGCTCTTTATGCAGATAACTATATAAATTTGGTACCGTCCAGCGGCTGCACTGAGAGATGACAGTTGTTCCAGGTGCGTGCGCCTCGCGTATGAATTCCTGCTAGGACGCTTTTTTATTTCTTTTTTTTAATCATTCTCGACACAGGCATGCTTCCTCATCCATTGCCATACAGCTCTAATTTTTTTCACCGTAAAGCAATCCGCATTATGGACTTTACAGTCAACGGCTTGCGCTGCTTAATTTGTGCCTCATGACTTTTTATGCCATTATCTTTCTTCGACTAACGTAAATGTCATTGCGCTCTAACCAGGAATTAGCATAAATGATTAAATTTCTGTATGACACCAGAAGACGCATTTCTTCTTTTGCACGCTAGGCGATCAAAGCCTGGAAATGCGCATTACTTGCTCAGAGAGTAAGATGAAATTCTTGGTAAGCATACCAATTCGCCAAACATTTCCCTAGGTTTCCAGGTTTGCTTCCGAAACCTCTCAAGAGAACTTGCAAATACGACATCTGAGCTTCTGCATCGCTTTTGTTTTTTTTTTTTTTTTTTTTTAATTCTGCAACAGTACACCGCGCTTGAGCGGGCGCTTCGGAACGCACGTCACAGCGGTTACAGAAAAGATACATACGACAAGGCATTAGAGTGCACAAGGTACGGAGAGTTAGACACTCTGCGTCACGAAGGTGGGGAGAGAAGATTACAAACAACGAAACACCATCCGGCACGCAGCGAACAACTTCCCAAGCCAAACCCACCGCCTACGGACGTGCCTGCCAGCCCGGCAGCGTTCGGGCACACAAGAGAAAACGAAACTTCATCTCACTGTCATGCGGCTCATCTTCTGTGCCGTGCCGCCACCAGAGAAGTTAAGCGGGCGCCTCACGCCGACCACAAAACAAAAGAAGCCCAAAGCGAAGCCGCCTTGCAGGCGAAAAACGGGCTCTAAGTCGTACGCAGACGACCAACGAAGAAGAGAAAATGGCCACAGAGAGCCGGGGCGCACCCGACGCACTACCGGAGAAAAGCAAAGGGTTAACTTCCTCCGAGTGCATAGAGCTACTCAAGCTTATCTATCCATAAGGATAACAAAACAAAAGAAGAAGTACAAGTTGAGTGGCAGAGCGCAGACGCCTGAAAGAAAGCATAAGGTAAGGTAGAACGGAAGGAAAGGGTTACGGAGCTCTGCGCGCAAAAAGCAGACGACATCTCTCTATAACACACGCGCAAGCCAAGCCAAGCCAATCTATCTACGCCGGGCCGAGCGTGCGTGCGCGCCCACCAAAAACCAAGCGGCCAAGAAAAAAGAGGCGACTCTGCTGTAATACAGGCACGCGAAGGGGGCCCTTTTCGAAGGCTGAGCCCGCCGAGCCTCTCCTCCGGACGGGATAGGCAGGGGGCCCAGGCAAGCCGGCTATCCCACGGACTGAAACCGGTCCGGCAGCATGCGCACGAAACTAATCATAAAATCGGCTCCACTCACGTTGTTGCTGCTGCCTCTTGGTCGGACAGGTGCGCCAGCGGGATCTCCAACAGCCGGGCGGCGTTCAATATCCAAAACACACACGCACACGCAGGTCGCAGACGGCGAAGCTTCCGACGTCGTCGACGCCGGTGTCAGCAGACGAAGACGAAGCTAGCGGAGAAAACGGCTCTCAAAGCGGCGAACGATCACGAATCCAGGCTATCAGAGGCACAGGTGTGCGTAGAAAAACGGAAAAATCCCCACTCGGCCTTCGCTCGATGTTGCGACAGGAAGGCCGAATCAGACGAATTTCGAGCGCGGGCGAAAAATAAACTTTTCCGAAGTGGGAAAAGCAGACGACGGAATTCTCTTTGAGGAATATCCCACCGCGTCACTCGCGCGGAGTGCTAGCAGAAATAACATCCGAAGAGCGAAAAATTTTCCCGAAGCAGACGACAGTGATTGAAGCATACACAAAGCGCACGAAGATATACGTCACTAGTGCACAGAAATCACTATTACTGACCAGAGAGAGAAGAACGACGCTCTGTGACCGCACTTATAACAGAGCCGTTGTAGTCGTGCGCTGTTGGAGGAGGACGGAAATCACTTCTCCGGAGAGGACAGACGGGTAGTAAACTGTCACGATGCACCACAACATCCGGGGGAACTGCAGCGTTCGGTAAGCGGCAGTGCACTATCCTCTGACGCACAGTACAAAAGCACCTCACTGCAGGCAAACGCACCGACAACACTTGTTGAACGGAGAAATCTGAGCGGCGGCGTTGGCGAAGCGCGAGCAGCGACGGCAGTCCGTTGCCGCCGTTGGGTCATGACACTCGGCGCCGCGAGTTCACAGCAGCGACGGACGGAGCTCGCGATAGGCGCTGTAAGCTCAGCGCAAACATGCCGACGAGTGGACGGACCCGTTCCTCCGCAGCTTCTCCTCTCGCGGCGCGGTGGCTGAGCAGGTAGGAAAAGTAAAAGAGGCACGCTGCATCCAGCAGCCACCGAGGGGAGAGCGGAGCGGCCGGAGAGAGCGGAGTCAGCCTCCGCTCCTAGTGCAAATAAGCGACGCACGATGTCGCTTTCGGCGGCGGTTCTCTACAGGTGCAGGACCTTTAGGGGACGCAAAATTTTTCCTGCGATGTATAGAGCGCAGTTGTCGATCCATATTGGCATACTGTAGCGTTCACGTGATCACAAACTTGGACGTCACTGCGGCAATAGAACACTCTCTGTGGTTTTCCGCTTCATGTAACAAATCCCACCTCTAATTGGAAAGCAAGGTCGGCTAATTGCCGCCCCACCCGACGTCAGAAAAATGCGAACAAATCGGAAAACCGAAGATATACTAAAAGGTGGTCAGACTCAGCTAAACCTTTATTTAACGGCAAATTTGACTATACCAATATTGGTTACAAAAACAGTGAGCACTTTATACCTGTCTTCCTCGTTTTTTTTTTTGTATTTTACTGCCTTAATGTTCGATATTGCCGAAAATCAATGATTAAAACGAGTTTGACGCGGGCTATATATATTTTTATTTCATATGCTTCGTCTCTGCGTAACTTTCCAGCAACACGCACATCCCCAGTTGCGTTCGCTTCGATAATATGTCTATGTACAGTCGTGAGCAAAAGTGGTATACAACACTTAGGTGGTGGAGCTCGGGAAAACTGCATTGCAACGACATCTATCAATAGTTACCAGGGATCGAGACAATCATAGCGGTGCTCATTTTATTACAATGCATGCTTCGTTGCCGCTGTCCCTGTGGCTGTGGCTAGAGGGCGTTTAGATGCAGTTTTGCCAAGGGTGCCCTAGTTTTGCCGAGCTCTACCACCGGCTAAGTGTTATATACCACTTTTGCTGACGACGTACCTCCTTACGTCAACTTGTTTTTCTACGATTTCTTCAAGACTTTCAGCCACTTCGACTTAACTTAGCAGCAGCAGATCTTTCCTCCACGGGTAAAGACGGCGTCGGAAACAAAGAACATTTTCCCCTTCAAATACTTCTCTTTCACAAATGGATAGATGCTGGGAGGATTTTTGTTTGGAACAGTGAAGTAAGAGGAGAGCTGGTATCAGCCTTAACTTAACACTAAGTACAGCCCAGCCAGGTAGGCGCAGTGGTTAGGTCGTTCGACTACTGTGCCCTAGGATGCGGAATCGAATACCGGTCTCGGCGGCTGCTTTTTGATAGAGACGAAAATGAAGGCGTCCGTGTGTTGTGCGTTGTCCGTGCACGTTAAAGATCCTTAGATGGTTGAAATCTCCGGACTCCTTCACTATGGCGTCTCTCACAGCCTGAGTCGCTTTGGGACGTTAATCCAAACCAAATGAAACACCTGACTACAAGCGCTGAGCATCTTGTCCGCGAAGCGCCGCTGTTTTCTCTCATATCCCACTTCGTTCTACTTATTTCACCCGCAGCCTACTGCCTTTCTTGCATCCGTTACAATAATAATCAAACCCTACCCTATCGAAAAAACCCTATGAGTCACAATAACCTCACACAGATTTCTCATATCAAACTGACAAATCTCATACAATCACGTATATTTTTATACGCTGAATGATGTTTGTATGAGATTATATGAGATTTATGCGAGTTTAGTATGAGAAATCTGTATGAGGTTATTGTGACTCAGGGTTGTTTCGCTAGGGTACCCTAACCTAAGCGGCATGCTTGCAGCTTTACTAATGTTACCGAACACGTGAGAAAGCCGACTTCTTTGCAGAGCTTTGGTGCAAATATGGCGGCGCACACAGTGGTTGCAGACCGGTTTCTATTTCGAGGAGTGGCGAGGAGCGCCATTTAGGTTTCTTCCTCTCTTTCTCTTTCTCTCCGGCAAACTGTTTCCCTCTTTTTTCTCGTTCTAACTCTTTTCTGTTTTGTTTTGTTTCCTGGTTTGCTCTTCCGTCGGTTTTCGTCCGTTCTTTCCGTTTTACGTTTCGATGGGCGCGTCGCGCTCGCGACCCTTTCCACTGGAAACAAGAATCCACGGCAAACTGTGCCCCTCACGTAAAGCTTGTAAAAGCTCAAAAAAGAAATAAAGATTACACTATGCCGTCTGCAAACCTGAGCTGAGTAGCAGAGCGCCAGATGCATACGAAGACAACAATGGAACCGTTCTCGCCACAGCCTGCATGACTGGTCGAGTGGTTTCGCTTTCGGCCGCGCTCTTTTAAAGCAAACTTTGTTTCCGTTTGCATTTACTCGGCGTCCAGTGCTGCCCTAGTGCTGTACGCACGGTGAATGCTGCGCGGGTAACACGCACCGGAAACCAATGATGACGCGTTTCCAGGTGACTTCCGGTTAAAGCAAGCGATACATTTTGCATTTTAGACAGGCAAATGCCCAAGCTGCTTTTAAAATATCCTCTGCGTTTGACTTCGATATAGCCGCTCCAGAGGTGCATCTCGAGCAATTGGAAGCTTCATGGCCGCGCCGGTTATGGCTGCCAGCACGCGAAGGGACCTTCGCGGTATTCTGAAAATTATCGAGTGACTCTAGGAGTGTGCAAAAATTTTCTCCCAGTGTGTTTGGAGCGTGCGTATCTGCCAGGCAGTCTGTAGCAGAATATTATAAAGTTTGGGATCAGGCCAAGAACAAAATATAAAGATAAAAGAGTACGAAAAACAACTTGCCAAATGTTTTGTATAGTATTACAATGATGATGATGATGATATTGCCCCACACTTTGAGCTTAAAACTAAATCGGCGACTGATGGCAGTCATTGTAAATATCGTCATGCCTTCCTATGGAAAACTGCTGGCTCACGGCACACCAGACAGTATATTCTAGGTACTGTAAAATTGGCTAGCTTTTATAGAAAACGCAGCAGACAGGCAAGGATCCCAAAGATTAGTCCTCTCCGCCGTTTAGTTTGGGACCTGGCGTAATTGGCGTCATAATGTAAAGCGCGGAAAAGGTGATATAATAAGCTTAAAACTAAATTTCCGAGATTTTCGCAGCCTTAAATTTCGCGGGATTGCAGGGCAATAACGAAGCATTTAGATGCACTGGGTGATCGAACTCCTTTTATTACATAACCCCTCTAGAGACAATGAAAAATGGCTATGTGCTACCAGTGATAACAATCGATATTCAGGATGCTGCGCAATAGGTGAGATAAAGCCATAAAACTGAAGAAAAAGACGTAAGATACAAAGCAAGAAAGGGAATATACCATGTATCTCAAGACATGGACACTTGAAATTTTAGCATATTTTAGGTGTAAAAAGGGAGCTTGAGTGTCCCATGGCTAACAAGCTGTGTGTGATTTAAAGGGCGAGACAGAGGCAAAAGGCAAGACGGTTAACCAATAGGGTACTGCAGTTGGCTACCTTGCGTTGTGTGAAATCCAAGATGGGCATATAGGAGAAGATAAAAGAGAAGAGCAGTCTAAAAGTCACAGACCACTGCAGCTGAGCGGCTGTGCCCTGAGCATTGCGAGGGCTACCGCGCACTGCACCCTCAGCTGAATAATGAACCCACTTTTCGACGCCAAACAACGGACATTTACACAGTGAAACATGTTCCAAAGAGACGCAGTTCCGCTCAACACACAGGGCGTTAACCATGGGACAGCGTTGCACATTGGGCGGTGCTAGTATATTTATTGTGTATATAAACATCGCTTTCTAAAATCTCCGCCACTGTATACCTTCCACTATAATGGCTGTTACCATGGAATGTGAATGATAGTTATTTCAATGAATAATTTCACTATATACATGGCAGCAGATTTTTACTGACAAGGGACTACACGAAAAATACAAAGCATCTTGCGTCCTTTGGCAGTGAAGCGTTCAGTTTGACCTTAGCGTTGTCAATTCAAGTTGCCCGAATCAATCCTTGACTTCATGTATTAAGGCAGGAGGGGGAAATGGCTTCCTGCAGTATTGCAGACTTTATTAGTTGGTGTTATTATTGTCAAATTTTATTACATATTGGCAGCTTGCCTTACATCGAGCGTGTACAGCGTTACCTTCACCCATTTCCCCGAAGCATGGTCTACGTGTCCACCCATGATGTGTTACGCGGTTGCCGCACCTTCTATTCATTACCACAATTACCCTAACCTAAATTCATGGCAGGCAGCCAAAAGACAAATTACTTTCTTTGAGCTGACGCAGCTGCGCACTATATTTCACGTATTTCATTTGCACATTCTAAATTAAAGGCTACAAAACAACACGCGCACACACACAAGAAAACAAGAACGGGACAGGTGCTCTGTCCCGTTCTTCTGTTGTTGTGTGTGCGCGTATTTTTTGGCGCCTTTAATTTAGAATGAATAGACATCAACTAGCCCAATAAGAAGTTCTCTTAAACTTCATTTGCACAGAGGGATAATTGGAAAACAGTGGACCAGGCGCGCTTACAATGTGTGGGGAGAGCGAAGGAGTAGTAAACAAGATATGCGACCAATGAATCGCTTTCTCGGGCATCACTTATATTTGTGAGGCAGCGGTAGTCTATGGCAAGATAAAAGTTTTAACATATTGATGGGAACAATTGAAGCTTCCTAAACGTAGCTCTTACTTTAAAATTCTTCTCTTATTGTCACGTAGTTGTCAAATATGGTATAGAAAATGAATATGGTGTATTTGTTTACAAATATTATGCGGAAACTGAGAAACAATGTGAGGTCTGGTTGGGAACATAGTTTTGCAAATGGTTGAATCTTGCGGTGTGTATTGAAACTTAACTTTTAAAATTCATTCTGCGCACGCACCGATAGTTAAGGCAGCCATAGAAAACCAATTGAATGCATTAGTTATAATAAAGGGGAAGCAAAAAAGTCCACATGCGTTCCAAAGGACGCCCAATAAAAACGAACGACAGAACTATGTCAAAACTACGACAAAATGTCCTCTAGTTCTGTCGCAACGTCAGGCTTTCCTTTAGGTTTGTAATACTTTTGTTTAGTTCGGTAGCTTTTTTGCATTCTGTAGTACTTTTCTGGTGTATCTGAAAAAAAAATTCTGATGTTACTGCAAAAATTGTTTGTAATCGCAACAGGTTCACTGTCAAAAACCACACAGAAATTGTGCTGTGATAACCGAAAATTTTCCCAGTAGTCTCTTTTCGACAGGGTGTTCTACAGATAAAAAAAAGTATTATGATGATGTGACCTTCATTTACACTACGCGAAAAAAATGAATTTATTTGCAAGCTTCTTATTAGAAGCATTTGCTTGTCCTAAATTTATGTCTTCTAAGCAAGCGAACTGCTCGACAACTGCATCAATCAAAATTATGCAGTGATTACCGCAAGCACAAATCACGCTCTGCTCAAAGACCAAGATCAAAAGACAGGGTAATTGATTTATAGCAGCACGTTATCTGAACACACGAGGCCAGGTTCCTTTCTGCATTTATTTTTCGCATCTCGAGCGCCCACATGGCAGTGGCTCCATCAAGCGACAACTTCGCTACACCGGGTTCATTTCGTTTTTTGCACACAGAACGAATCCATTCGCAGGGTACAATCACCTCCTCTGTGGTGCTTAATTAAATATCCCAGTCTCTTCGATAAGTAGCCTGCGCGACCTTGAGGTCGCTGGCCTCCCTCTTAAAGCCAACAACCTAGTAGCGGCAAAACTGGCTGCAGGCCCAGCGAACTCTCATACCTTTTTACCTATACCTTTACCGTACCTTTTTACCGTCTTCGCTCCGGTCTTCGTGGCACGGTTGGCATGGGTATGCCCAGAAGGAGGCAGTCACAGCGCCTTTCCAGCTGTTTTCTTTTTCATAGTCGCCGTTACCATCATGACCATCGTCAACCAGATTTTGCCCATCCCTCGAAGGTGTTGATACCCGAGTACCCAAAGACGTTACGTTGATGTGGTTGGTGGCAAGCTTAGGAACGTGTTATAAGCTCTCTTTGTTGTTTTCTGGTAATGTCAATGGCCCTTCTATTAACAATTGCAATTTCTTGGTCGAGGAGCCTGTAGGCATTCCTGCTTCCGACTAGGGCTTATAGGCAACCTGCAATGGAGTTTGCTGAGACATGTGGCGCAACCTGGCGCCGACGGGAGCTAATACTGAGTCGGCGCAGAAGCTGACGCCGTATATGTTGCGGCCGCTGTGTTCTTTCTGCGTTCGCGTTTTGTTATCCCAGTGAGTGTGATTTACTCATTTAGTGACTTCAGTGGTCTCGTGCGATGCTTCGACTACTACGGATGTGAACAAGAATAAAAATAAGCGCAAGGGCGGCGAGAAAGACTACCACAATCACGAAGGAGACCTAAGCGTACCGCTTGCTGGGAGAACCTGGGGAGAATGATGAGAGAAGGAGATATTGGCTGCGAGAGAGTAATGTAACTGAAATTTGTTTTGTTATGGGGCCATTGGCGTACAGACGCCAAGAAGCTAAAATAAGACGATTGCCCGTGAGCAGAGGAAACGGTATAAACTTCTGACTCGGGGAGTCGCACGCTGGTTGGGGCACACTACTCAGTACGCGCTGTAAAATTTGGCGTGTACTGGTATATGCTGTGCAAGATCGAGGGGCATACGTCCAGAAAATCAACAAAGCCGTGCAGCCGCAGCATCGTATTCCAGCCGCATTTCAACGGAGGCGAAATAAAAAAAAAAAATGTTCGTGGATCTGTGAACCGGATTTCTAATGCGGTGTCTATTCGGAACCACAAAGCCAAAATATCTTCAAAACTTCCAATTACAGATTTCAATAAGCATATTTATCTGTAAATTAGTTCTTAAGGTGCTGAAAAAGTTGAAGTGGCGGAGTGTAGAGGCCCGTGATACTGTGTACGCTGAGAATGGAACTTCGTTCTATTGTTCCGCGCCAAATATTTCTTTCACCGACTGCTCAAGCTACTCAAGAGTCTCTTGTCTCAGACGATAGAATATTTCATCATTAGTAACAACAGTAAAAAATTCTAACTCTTAACGACCTCCGTTACGAAAGCTTGCCGTTGAGTGCCAGCATTTCCCGCCGGCTTTCCCCAAGCTTGAGGTACGGAGATACAAAATGCATGCCAGTTATTGTTGTTGTTAAGGGCTTTATTTTTCCAACGGTGTAGGAGGCCCCCTACTCCCCGCCCCCGGCACGCACAGTTTTCGTTGATGACGCACGCTACAACCGCACAGTGCTTGCAATCGCCACGACATCCGTAGCGTGTACCGCACCATGCCTCCTGCAACTTCCGCGGCACTGTCGAAAGGTGCACCACGAACAAAAGTGTTCGTCATGGTATTAAACTTTAAAGCAAAACCGCTAGGAAATTATTATGCTGCTGTAATCAAACAGCAAGAACAAAAAAAGAAACGGCGATCAATCTCTTCTCAGGTTCTCTCTGCACTTTCAATGTTTGGGTATGAGGTGTGAACGCAACAGGTGAATGAAAAGCTACGTTTAAAACATTTTTCATTCATTTAATTATTTCTTAATTCATCATCACATATCCGACTAATGCCCTGAGAGAATAAATTTCATTAAAAAAAATTCCGTCTACTCACGCGACATTCAAAGCTGTGCGCGCGGGTGTTCCGTCGCGAGCGGCGCGCACTTCGCGGTGACGTCGACACCGTTCACGTTTTAAACATGAGCATTCTCGAACAGGCGGTGTCATTTCGTCAGTATTGGTTTTCGGAAGTAGCTCTCAAGACATTCGATTGCCTTAAAACTGCAGAAAATGAGAGCCGAGATGCTTCTAGCCGCGCGAACGCAACCCGACCGCGCCAGCCTACTCAGATTGCTCGGCGCCGCCGTTGGCGGCGCTGAACGCTGCGCTCCACTAGCGCCGCCTGGCCACTGCAGGTTGCCTATAGTTGGTCGAGAGTGGCGATGCCATTTCATCGTTATAACCATCCTTGAAATTTATTGTTTCTCTAAAAGTCTCAACCATATAATCCGCTCTCAATTTCCTTTATAACGAAAATCCCAAAGCTATGATCTTGTTTTTTCCTTGAATTTTTCTGGCTTCTCAGGTAAAGTACAATTTCTCCCGACGGCTTGCGATTTTCTTGCACAGTTTGATAAGTCCGAAATTTTCTTAGAGTATTGAAGACCGCTCTGTTGTTGTTACATAATGATATTGTGGGGAAGGGATACGGGTCGCGATTTATGTTGGCCAGCTTCTGCGGCATCTTCTGTTGGCGACCAGGGGGTGAGGGAAGGGAATAATTGGAGGGAGGGGGTGTGGAACACGTCGTCCTGCCTAAGTCGGCCCCGTCGTCGTCACTTTCTTCTCGGAATTCCTCGCTTTGCAGAGCCTCTTCCTTCTCCACCAGGCATACCGACATAACCCATATATAGCGTTGTCGTCTGCGTAGGAAGCGAAGCCGATATCTTAGCTGGTCAAAAATGTTTTTGGCTAGGTTTGTTTGTTGTTTTTTTTTTTTTTTTTGTTTTTTTTTTTTTTTACTGCTATATGTTAAGAAACATTGGAGATACTATGGAACCCCACCACGTGCCCATTCCAATGGTGGTTACCACAGGTATTTCTGTCTTAGCTTTTTAAGTTCAGAATTGGTGTTGATAGTTTAAATGTATAGTTCTGTACAGATCTGCAATGCTGCCCTAATCATAGCGTAGTTGATGTTACTATTAAACATAACACATTTATATTGTGCTACGTAGTGCCTTTGGCTTGCTCGAAGCCTACTGAGCGAGAAACGCGAGATGCCCAATAAATGGGCGCGGGGGTTTTGTAACACGATGCAAAATGCTGACAGCCAGCACAACTGATGAAACACACCAGGCGATTTCTGCACAGATTTATTCGATAAATAACATTATTTGTGTGTTTAATTTAAATTTAAATCTTTGGTAAGATACACATGTAGAAAATCGAGGTCATTTACAATTCGCTTTGTGGGCCCATGTTCTGCGTGTCTTTGTCTGTTCATACTCCCTTTTGATGCCGTTAAGAGGTATGCTGCAACGCACACAATGTTCAGTGAGGCTGAGGAAACAGAGACAGTAGCCTCCGACTGAGCATTTCTTGCATCCCAGCGTAAAGCTGAAGACTATTTGCGTAGTGAAAGAAGACTCATCAACGTGTCCAGAAAATCCCAGCACCCAGGCACATGTTCCGCACCACTTTGGAGGCGGCAACAGCGGCAGAGGATATGAGATGCATGTTGGTGTGTATATACGTATATTCACCTATATATATAGTGCACAGTGGTGAGCAGCCTTGTCTAGAGCGCAGCGGCGGTGCTCTGCGGAGCAAGTCAGCGACATCTACCGTTAGGCTCTGGGTTTGAGCTACACGTCTTATGCGCATGCGCGGCACATCAAACGGATGCCTGCCCATCACTTCTTTTTCCAGCCCCCGTCTTGTGAGTACCTTTCGTGCCGCTAGAGTTGCACTGCTTACATTTGTGAGGCTTTGACGGCCGTCGGAGCGTCGCGACGCCACCGTGTTTCTCGATTGTAACAAGACGGCCAGGCAAGCTAGCGCGAGTGATAGCGCACGTTCCTGCATACGCACCACTTGCCGCCCCTGTGTTTTATCGTGGAGGAAGTCAAATTTCTAGATCTGTACAGATGCCAAATGCTGTGTCCATTATAGCTGATAATCCGGCCTGCAAAAACGCCATCAAACAACGCGCCTGCAACGCAGGACGAAAACAGACAATAAGAAATCAGTTAGTGTCCAGTCCTCGCATTCTTTACCAAGTGCTTGTGTGAAACGCGCGACCACCCGCTATCACTTCCAAAATTTAATTTTGAACCGAGCAGTCACCTGATATCCCGTTGCACTTGTCGCTTCGTGATTCGCGCAGAAACGCGTTGGGTTCCCGGCCGCTGTTACATATCATTAAGCGCGTACCTGGCGGCATGAAGCGCAAGCACTGAGCGGACATAAGTCCGAGAACCCACGAGCAGGCGCTGTTTTGTTTTGGCCACGCATGCGTACAGGACGCATAACTCAAACCCATAGCCCAACGTTAGATGGCACTGACTTGCTTTGCCGAGCACCGTCGGCGTGCTCTATAGATAACGCTGCTCACCACTGTACATAGTGTGTGCAAACACCTGTACACACTGAAAGCCACTACAATCTCCTTGTACTTCACACGCCTGCGTAGTTCTAAGCCCATTGTTAAAGCACCTTATTTGCACCCTGATCGTCCACCGCGGTCAGATTGTTACAGTAAGCCGGAGCGCATATTGCGTTCGACGTTATATACAACTGAGTCTGCTTTTACAGCTTGTTCTCTGCCAGGGCTCAGCTTTCACACTCGTTTCAGAATGGTCCCGAGCCTGAAATGCTACGAATCACCCCTTGAGATCCCGTCTACGCTGAGATATAAGTTAGACGCAATCTAGCCATTCCAGTTTGCTTGTTAGATGATTCATTTCCTTTAGCAAAGCCGCCGGCCCCTAATGCTAAACTTGTAGTTGGGAGCCCGAGCACTCGCTCTGCTCCGTCTCCGCCGCTTTGGTTACCGTCGCTATCTAACTACGCACCACTGGGCGCTGACACAGAAACCAGTTCGATTACCGATATTAGCTGACCTCTTTTCACACCTCTTCGCGAATCACTCGGGCTCTAAACGCAACATGCCGCGGGGATTTTCCCACCGTAACTCCTAAGGAGACTTCATGACACGACGAGGCATAATCACTGCACTGAAACTCCACGCGCACGCAGGTAATAACAGGCAGGAGACCACATATTCTGCTTAACTAATGCTGCGCAGCACATTATACAGTTCCAAGGTAGAGCGGGCGAACTCGTTGTCTGCTTACAGGATGATGTACTACGGCAAACAAAGCCGTCCACTATGTTCAGTCTATTCTGCCCGCTGACTATAAGGCTACGCTAAATTTGGTGTTTACGCCTTCTTAATTCTGAATTCGAGTATATACATTAATGTTTAGCTTGGGTTTTGTGTTTGTGACAATTATTATGCACACTGTAGAAGAGCTAAGATACCTGCATACCAGCGATGCCGTAAATAATGTAGCGAAAACAAGAAAAGCATAACAGAGTGCTAATTACAACATCTGCCAAACTTGAGAAGACACAGATAAACCGCGATTTTCAGACAAAAACACAAGAGTGGACAACACGTGCGCTACTCATGTGTTTTCTTTGTCTGAAAAGCACTGTTTATCCGTGAAGATGAACCAAACCACTCGAACATCCCCCCGGATTGAGAAGACGTTCCCAAGAAGTACAAACAAATCACCAACTGACGGAGTCTTATTCAAGCAAGTCGCCTAGAACGTTGCCAGTATATATTGCTGCGCAAGGACCTTCCCGCACAGTCACCCAGTGCAAGTAACTGCAGCCTCTTCGGCGGCAAACTCGGCAGACACAACACATTGCACTCGTGTCAATTAAAGGCGCGCCGAACACTGTAACCGTGCGCGCACGCTTAATTAGTAGCTGCAAGAGCTTTGGCCCGAACACACCGCATAGACGGGGGTGCTATAGTCATTAACCGTTGTTAATTAAAACCTGCGCGGACAATGAGGTTGTGAATTTCGTCTCAGTACAGCGTAGATCCAGTCCAGCCCGGCAGTTTCAACAGCGTCAGGTGGTTTAATGGGACATAGTAATGACTATTGCACAACTGAGACCTTGAAGCGCCTGGCGGCGCCGCACTTCTGCAAGCGTTTACGACGCCCATCTAGAGTGGTACAGTGCCAGCATAAGTTCAAAGTGTACGTTTCACAACCAATAATTCGATTATGAATAGTTATACCTCTCATAACCGCACGAACAGAAGAAAGACCATATAATAAGATAACGAGAGGAAGAAATGGCGGATCAGAACCACTTTCTCCACACACCCGACCGCTGTAGTTATAATCACTTTCGCGAGCAACCTTGCAGTAGTCTAGCCAAGGAGCTTCGAGTGAGAGGCTGACATACTGATGCGAAAAGTGAGAGTAATCTAAGCAGCATGTGCGGCAGGGTCAAGGAGAATAAGGAAAGGGATGAGAGGAAGAAAAGAAAGAAGGCGGGAGGAGTTGACCAGTGGTGCGAAACGCGCACTTTTTGGTACACTAGGTGGCCCGCTCTTCCCTGTGGACGCCTTCACCTCTGTCCGCGAAAGGATGCAGAAGAAAAAGAACAAAAAAAGAAGGTAATGAATCTGATATATTGGGCAGGCAGCAAGAGGCACCATCGTAGGCAACGGGGTTGGGGTTAAGGAGAGGGAGCACTAAGGAGTATTGGCTTAGCGATCCTACG
>JAJIZL010123686.1:118651-128707 GCA_023969395.1 Amblyomma maculatum
CTCAGTTTTCCACGGGTGCCCAGGTTCCACACGCGGCGTCAACGCGAATGCGCTGCTTTCTTGTTCCTCTTTCCTTTTAAGTTACACGAGGAATTCGCTTTTCCTTTCCTCGAACGGACTCTATCTGTTCAGAAAAGCATGGAGAAACGGTACGGCGACCAGTGAGCCATATATCGCGCTTTAATAATTGCACGCAGTTCACGGGAGAAGCTGCCGAGCGAAGCAACTCGCCGCCCAACCAGGCAAGAGAGTACCAGAAGAGAATAATTTGAAAACACAATGTGTCGTTGGTACGATCACAAGGTCTTGGTTTTCTCCAATATCCTTTCAATGCAAACGCATCAAACAGAGGGAGGAGAGGGAATAAATGCTGATTACGTCCGGAAAGGGGTGATGTTATGTATGATCTCGAGGTCTTGGTTTTCTCCTATATACTTTCAACGTGAACGCATTAAACAGAAAAACAGAAGGAGGAGGAATGAACACTTATTGCATCCGAAACGGGGGGATTGGGGTAATGGGAGGGTCCTCACCCAAAGACTCCGGTGGCCGGAATGACGCAATGTTGATGTTGATTAGCGCCTCTTGGGTCTCCAGAGAGATCTGGTCACCTGGATTTCCTACTGCCCCAAGACCGCGTTTGGCGGCTTTAGGCGTTGTGGTTTCCGGAGACATACCCAAGTAACGTGCGTTAAAATAGGAACATCTCTGCACATGCCAGAATATTGGGTTATGTGTGGGAATGGCGCGAAAGTGGTGTTGTACGGTAGTGTGGGTACCGTATTGGAAAGCACGAGTCCCATACATAATTGAGTTGAGGCCAGAAATAGCGGCATCATGGGAGACGTTATCAAGAGTCAATTTTGTCGACGGTCAGGAGATGTCCGCCCTCTTTTTGGAAGCCATCTAGCACTTACATTGCGTCAACTCGAAAGCGTCTTGGGCTAAGAGGCCAGGGAGAAACCCAAGTATGGTATGTAGGAAAAGATGGTTTTCTTCACCCGCCACCTATCGCAATTGAATCGTAACCTAAGGCTAGCTTCAGGAGGTTACCGGATTGTGGCGTTGTCTATCGTTTTGGCACTGAGTTATCGCCGCTACTATGTAATGGTCCTCATCCCACAACATTCATGTTACGGACATCCCGGCCAGTTCTAGTTCGTCTGAAACGTGTCGTGATGGTCGGCGAAGTTTGCGGGCCAAATCAGAGAGCCAAATTTTCATATCGTTTCCCTGTGACGAGTTTTGTGACAGGTTTAGTCAAACATTTCCGTTCTTCGTGGTGTTTTTATCCCCCACTGCACGCCCGCACACTTCCGCAAGGAATGGTAGTGAACCCCGTCGCCGTCAAGCAGCGGCGAACGGTGGCGGCAGGAGAGCGCGCAGCAATCGGAGAACACGCGCGGTCGCCGCCACAGGTATAATACCTCCAAGTCCAATTCATAACTTAGAGTTGACTCAACCGTTAGTCTTCCACATATTAACCAATAATCCACGATGGATTGGTTGTAAAAGAACTACACGCTATTGTTAGTATCTCTACAGACTAACAGTTTGTTGATAGGACCAGGTATACTGGTTAGTCTCACTTGACCCGTTTATAGCTCAGAGTGAAGGTGCGATCAAGATAGCTTTAGCCGTGCTGCACACAATAAAGGAAGAAATCAGGCTCGCATGGCCGGGTCGGTTATGACACCCAAAAGGAGGCGTCGAGCGCAGTTTCGTGCCGAGAAGGCAGAGCCCGCTAATGCATCACGCATACGGGTCCATGCACACAAACATATCCGCACTCCCCTGATGTCCCCAGGCACGCAAGGTGCGCGGAGAACGCGTCGAAATACGGCGATTCCTGCTACCTCATCGCAGTTCGCAGCTGCATTCTATTCGAGATCAAATAAGAGCGGAGAATGCATGCGTGCAGACCTGCTCGACTGAACGCCAGTGGTGCAGCTCTGGTGCGCCTGCCTGCGTAACAGTTCTCACGGACAGGTCGCGATATGGGTGAAGGAAGCCGCCTATTCGATGAAAAATTTAATTCTGGCCCCCTACACGTTCCTTTATACCCCCATGATCGTGGAGGCAATGTTTATTCTTGCTCTCAATAACCCGTTGAAGCTTCTTGGTGGACTCATACGGAAACCGGTGGCTCTGAAACGACAGTTCCTCGAGCACGCATCGCCGAGTCCATCACGTAGGCTTCATTATAAAGCTCTTGTATCAGATATTTTTCATCATTGTTCAACCGCAGACGGAAAAAAAGCTAGCTAGAGGGTGTTTCCCGATAAAGAATAAGTGGTCATTGCAAAGAGATGTCAGTGAACTGAAGCGCTTCGCGTTCTTAATGCAAGGTACAGAAGGAACCTCCGGCTACACCCTGAGCACGAATAAGCCTATAAGGTGGTAGGAAGGAAGTAGCGTGTCCTCCAGGACACTCCCTATTAAGGTCAGGGAATGTTGCCCGGGCCCCTGGAATAGGGTTTCATCACTAGGAATACGGAAGGTAATTATCACTTCAAAATGCGCGAACTTCTAGCAATTACGAAAATATAAATTGGCGTTCCTACGTCTTAATTATTAACACCAAAACTACTATTAGAGCGGCTAAGTTTCTCCTTTCATCGCTAATTACATAAAGTATTGTTTAAGAAGACAATAAGCTTTTTTTTTTTTTTAATTATAGCTTTCCGTAGAGTTAGGGGTAAAAATCTACCTCAGACCTTGAGAGAATACCGTGCTCCTACAAGAGGGTGCAGTAGAGGACATGCTACTCCCTTTTTACTCCCTTATAGGCTTATTCGTGCTTAAAGTGTACGTATAGATATCATGACCATCAGCAGCAGCTTTACTACCCTGTTGCAAGACAAAAGCCTCCACCGTGTCCTTTGTAATAAATCCTTTTCTGCCACCTGAGACCACCTTAGCCCACACAACTTCCTAATTTCATCCACTGATCTTACCTTCTTACGCCGTCTGCTATGCTTACCTTCTCTTTGAATCCGGTCAGTTAACCCTAGCGACCATCGTTTATCTTGCCTTCGCATAACATGCCTTGCATGCTCTTCCTCTGCCCATTTGTCCTTTCTGATGATAGAAACCCGCATTTTTTTTCCTTGTCTATTTTGAACATTTCTTGTCTCTTAACGTTACAATTAAAGTTTTCTTTTTCACAGGACGCTCAATCTTTCTTAGCCTCCATGTTTCTTCTCTACATGTATTGGCAAATAGAACGGCTCTATACTCCAGCGATATTCGCTAGTTGGTTGGTTGGTTGGTTCATAGGAAGGGAAAGGCGCAGTATCTGTCACACTTGCTCTGTGGACACCTGAACCGCGCCGTAGGGGAAGGGATGAAGGTGGGAGTGAAAGTGGATAGAGAGAAAGGGGGCCGTAGTGGAGGGCTACGGAGTAATTTCGACCACCTGGGGATCTTTAACGTGCGCTGACATCGCACAGCACACGACGCCTCTTCGTTTCGCCTCCATCGAAACGCAGCCGCCGAGGCCGGGATTCGATCCCGGGAACTCCGGCACAGTAGTCGGGCGTCTTACCACTGCACCACCCCGGCGGGGCAATATTCGCTAGTTGCTGTTTACAATATTGAGTGCCTATGAAATGCACTCCCCCCCACCCATTTCTTACTGCCTTGTTAGTTGCTTTTTCATCATCTGAATATGCGGTTGGCTAGACAGATGTAAACACACGACGTGCTTCATAACTTCGAAATAATAAAGCTCCTAAATATACTTTTAGTTTCAATCACTCTGCATTTTACCCCACTATATTTTGAAGTGTATTGGCGATTTTCATCAACTCTTGGCGGCGCCGCGGTCGAGCCAAGATGATGTCCGTAAGAAGGACTCCGTCTGAGATGAACCTGAGCGCAAAACAAGTTTCCTTGATTATACGGTTTATTCGCGTTGTTTAAACGAAGAATCGGGAGCGCCAAGTTTTAGCTAAACACTTATTTGATCCTGGACTAGTATCCGCACACCGGAAAATCAAGATCAGACTGAATGGGCGGCTACCGCGACAAAACTAAGAACTCAGAACAATATATATATATATATATATATATATATATATATATATATATATATCCCTTTACGTTGTTTGGTATAAAAGAGATAACCAATAAAAAACTAGAGATCGTCACCATGTTTTTGCAAACATCATCGGTTCAAGCAAAACCACACCAGACCATCCGCCGTCTCAAGGACGTCTTTAGGGTTATCAAGGGGGCCAACGCCGAGCGTTCCTGCAAGTTGAGGAAGTCAACAGAAATGTGAACGCGTCTGGGATTTAATGCTGAACAGTAACAGATAACGCTGATTTCACTAACCAACTCTATGGCGCTGTAGGGCTAATACGGTTCGCGGTAGTTTGACTCTCAACCATCGGCTGCTTGGGTTTCAATTCAGCAATCTCTACCCGAGTGCACCTTGCGTGCGGCCATCAAGTAACATCTTTCGAGTGCGTGTGTTGCGCTGAAGCAGCGTCATCATCATCATCTTTTGGACTATACCCACTGCAGGGCGAAGGCCTCTCCCATATTCCTCCAGTTATCCCGGCCCTGTGCTAGCTGAATCTACTTGACCCCAGCAAACTTCCTAACCTCATCCCCTCACCTAACTTTCTGCCGTCCCCTGCTACGTTTCCCTTCCCTTGGAATCCAGTTTTTTACCATAAGCTACCATCGTTCGTCCTCTCTTCGTAATACGTGGCCTGTCCATGCTCATTCCTTCTTGATTTCCACTAGAATGTCATTAACATTAGTTATTTTTCTGACCCATTCTGGCCCGCTTCCTATCGCTTAATGTTACACCTACCATTTGGCGTTTCATATCCCTCTGAGTTGTCCTCAACTTAAGTAGAACCCATCCAGTTAGCCTCCACGTTTCAGCCCCATAGGTGAGTACAGGCAAGATGCAACTGTTGTATACTTTCCTCTTGAGCGATACCGGCAGGCTGCTAGTCATAATCTGCGAGTACTTGCCAAATTCGCTTCATCCCAATCATATTCTTCTAGTTATTTCCTTTTCTTGAAGCGGCGTATTGCGGAACTAATCATAGCGTCGAACTGCTGTTTTAAGGGCAATGTGCTAGTTCCTTGTACTTATCACTAAGCAGCTTCGCTTCAGCACACGCACTGACAGTGAAATCCGGCACCGGCTGCAAAATTTTCACTTTGTTTCCTCTGCACAGGCCCGCTCGAGCGCTTCGAGACAAACCAGCTCTGGTGGGTACTGTGAGGGGCGAATTCGGTGTCATGGAGTCGAGACGCACCTGATGAGGTACGAATAACAGAAGCGGGTTCATGCTTTCAATTATCGGTAATACGGTTCAACCAGGTGTAAAAAGGATGAAATGCCATTTTCTAGTGCGTAAGCCTTGCCGCCAAATCAACTCGCCCTGTCTCTACACTTCACTTTTTCTATTGCCCACTGTCCTCCTGCTTTACAAAAGGCGCTCACCTCTTCCGGCTCCGGTCTCCTCGATTTGAGTTTCTTATTTTGCGGAGAACACGAAAGCTTAGAATGAGCAAGAACCGATGAATAAATATCAAAGTAGGGGGAATAAAGATAACGCTTACGCTTTCTTTGTAGCTTTGGTTTCGACGAGGTACAATTTTTAGTTCATAACGGTTGCATCGGCGATCGCATTTGCAGCGACCAGTTACGGATATCACCTTAGTCGATCAATCAAGAGCAGATAAAGTTGTAAAGGCATCGATTTCTTACCCCAGAATATGCGCCATTTCCGTGAAAATGCCGCGAATGCATCACCTGCTTCGCTCTGGCTGGCTTGCCAATCCGCTGTTCCTGCCCACAAAGTTACCTCCTCTTCGGGGGCTGAAAGCAGAAAAGCAATGGAATAATAGCTCATTGCGTTTACACCACCTTTGCGGGCAAAACTCAGGTTCAGCAGTGGGACTGAGCATTCTTTCTGTGACAATGCTCCCGGGACAACCAACGAAAGTTTTTGATATGCAACACTGAAAGCGCGCAGTGCGAATCTTTCGGACGAGTTCTCAGTCGAAGGAATCGCGGTGCGGACGCAGCGGACGTCAATGGCACGAAAATTGCCAATTTCTTTTCTCTTTCATCGGAAAATTACAACAAATCTGTGTATGCCGACCACTCGCGAAAGAGCGCGGCTTCACGTCCTGGCAATCCTTCTCAGCTTAGTTCACAAACAGCCGCAGCAAGGCATTCACTTCATTAACATTGCCAATAGGTTCAACACTAGCCGTCACAAAGGTTGTTCTTTTCCCTGGCTGTTGAAAGTTTACTTTCAATCGCAATAAATCATACCACCACTATCGATTGTTGTGTGCGGTCTATAGGTTCCGCGAGAAGGCATTGCGATTTCGCCTGCAGTTGCACGAAGGGCCAGTTCACGTGATCAGATAATCGGATATGGATAAAATATTTCCGTTCAGTCTTTTCCCCAGCTCTTCCCAGTCCAATTCAATCCTCTTAAAACGTGTTGTAAATACGGAGTCAATAACCGAGGGCAGATTTTGTTACCGGCTTGATTGGCAGGGTTCCTGAAAGTTATTTTATTCTGCCCTGCGATTTCGCTAGCTCGGAATAATAGTACTCCCGAAGTAAACGTTTGGCACCAATTCGGGCTTTATTTAGGCTGCTTAACATTTTTTTGTGTGTGTACGGCGTCGTTGAGGTATGGATAATATTAGCCTGAGTAAGTATTCTTAATCGTTCAGAAACGACGATGAAGTTGCAGTTTCTTGAGGTCTTCACTTCTAGCTTTTGAGGCTTTCACTTTGCAGGAGCTTCAGCCAACATATTGCTATAATGCTGCCACTGCCTATCCTGCGATGAAAAGCCGGCTTCCTTTTGTAGCTGGCGCATTCACTGATGCCAGAATTTCTAACACACGTCAAATGACAACTTATACTCATTATTTGGCAGACCGGGTCCATGTATGCTCCTACATTTTTTTTTTTATATATTCGGCGAAGCTAAACTGTTGCCCACAATGAAGAATAATTCAACGCTTTTTAGGTAAGTTTGAGACCCACCACAAATGCTTATTTCCGGCTAAGACCGCGGCCATGGGGTCCTTTGCAGCACGCCCAGAAATATACAAACTGACTTCGACATCGGATGATCAGAGCAGTGCCGGAGACCAATGCTTCGCTCGTGGTTCCAGATTGCCATAGCCACTAGGCCACCAGTGAGGCTACACAATACATGCAAAATTCATACGGGCCTCGCACAGACGCTCTCTCTCTCTGTTTCTCACACACGTAAGCGCACACGTACATGCACGCACGCACACACGCACGCACGTACACACACATACACACGCACATACGCACGCACGAACACGCAAAACATTATTTTGTTGAACCGCGTTAGGGCAGAAAAACTGTGCTTAACGCAGTCCGGCCCCACTTTAGTCCGCGTTCCAGCCTCTAGCCGTGCTACTCTACTGGCCTCTGCGTGAGTGACACAGAGCGAAAGTAAGGCCAACACCGCATCGCACTTAGCGGAAACGAGAGCACCCAGGTAACGGCTTAAATAAAAACGCGTAGTAAATGTCAGGTACAACATCTGCCCCCAAACATCTGCGAGCATTTAAGAAGAAGTAAGATTACAGAAAACCGTAATGAGGTTTTCTGTAATCTTACTTCTTCTTAAATGCTCGCAGATGTTTGGGGGCAGATGTTGTACCTGAAAAACGAAAGAAAAAGGACGCCTGTCACAATAGCACAAGAACTATTTGAAATCGCGGATGCATCGAAAGGGAGGAATTAAGCAGAGCGTCACGCAGTCTTCGCGTAAACTCGACGCGATAAAACGTGCTACGCAAAAGTAAATTAAAAGGATATAGAAACAAAACAACGGGCACTCACGGATGACATCTTTCCGCGCTCTTTTTTTTTTCCTTGAATGTGCTTGCTTAAACAGAAGTCAACGAAGCGCACACCGCTCCGTCTTCTGTATGCATATATAGATAGATAGGCACACACGCGGCACACATGGTCGCTGACACGGTTCTTTCCGCACCTTCCACGCGCGCCACTGACGCAAGCCTGCGCTCCTGCCGAGCACGGTTCGGTGCGAAAACGGGTGCACTTCGTTGCTCCGGCGTAGTTTACGGCAGCCGGCATGTGCCGAGCGCCCGCTTCTGCGCTACAAGGCGAAGCTTTAGGCAGCAGCTGAGGGTTAAAGGAGTCCGTCTTCCATCAGCCATGGAGAGTGTTGCGCATGTAAGGTTATAGGCGAGCAAAGAGGGGCGAGGTCGCAACAACAACAACAACGTGAAAAGAAGATACAACCAAATCCGGGAAATTAAAAGCGCGAGCGACTGCGACGCTGCAGTGACGGCCGCATAATATCTGGGCTAACCGCCCCCTTCGAAGATGCTTTTTTATTTGTTTTTTTTTTCTTCCTCAGGGAGCTTCGCCATGCATGGAAAATGCTTTCTGCTCACTGTGCAGCCGGGCTTTTCCATGCGTTGCGCGCACTGCAATGCTGGCAGGTCTGAGGACGTTGTCCATTCGTCTATCTCGCGGTCCTCACATGACCCATGGTGCGTGACCCATGGGTAGCCTGCGCCCTGCCCTTGAACGAGCGACGGTATACGCGTCGCTAATTTGGGATCTCGTTTTCCTGGCCCACTTTTTTTATGGCGATGACCAGTTGGATCTCTACAAACGCTGGTTATCTTAAGGTGATAACGATTATGATTCGCTTCCTCCCAATAAAAGGTCGTTTAAACTGGTTCTTCCGGGCTGAGAAGCGCCGTTATTCGTGGACTATACCAGTGCATGACCTGTGAGCAGTGATGACTGCGGGGGCCACTGGTGGGTCCCTATTCCGAGTATTTAGGTGGGGTTGAGTCTACATCCTTCGTGCGTGCTGTACGGTCAGCTGCAAAAACGCCGGCGCGCGGGACGCACGTGACCTCAAACGCAAGGTCGTCGGTTGTTGCTCCGGTGATTTTCGGGCCGTGAAAATTGACAATTATGCATGTAACCCACTTTTCATTTCCGTTATTAACTGGCCTGTAGCGGCACCGAGAGACGCGCGTGCATTAGTAGTAGCTTGCGCCCCTTTGGCAGCACCGTTCAAAATGTATACAGAAATTATATGTTTTAAATGCTTATTTCGCCTTCCAGCTTAATATCTGCTACGCTGTGTCATCATTTTATTGTACGCCCCTTCTTTATTTTTTTCTCTGTACGGTTCACGCTTCCTAAATTCCATTTGTCCTATGTTTCTTTTTTTGTTTGTCTAGAAAATACAAGCAATGAAGGTAGCGTTAGGTATTTCCATCCTGCCCCCTCGTCTCCTATTTGCGTACTCATTCTTTTTGAAGCTACAAAGCATACTTAATTTGGTTTCACCAAGAATGTAACCTAGAAAATGAGGAAAGTGCAAGAATATATGACTGAACAAAGAACAAACGGTTTCTCTGTGTCAGTCGGAAAAAACTACAGAAAATTTTGTGTTGTTACGACAGAATTTCTGTATGGTTTTTGACGGGAAACATGTTATGACATCAGAACGTTCTGTAGTAACATCAGAAATTTCTGTAGTTACAACAAAAAAGTGCTACAGAACTACAGACAACAGAAATATACTACAGAAAAACTACAGAATCACAGAAAAGCACTACGGAAGTACAGAATACTTTGTCGTATTTTTGACACGGTTCTGTAATTTTTTTTTTTCGGCGTTTAAAAGTGCTTCAACAAAATCAAAACAAAAACGGCAGTGCAGAATGGTCGCCCGTGACTCGGTCACGAAATCTGCCCGGTATTTTCGTGCATAAATTAAAGTTTTGCGCGCACTCAGTGTACTCCACATTCAGGTGAGATGTTCATAGTTTTCGTAGCCGTGATATTCAGTGCGTTGCCTTCTCCGATTGCTGGATTTAACGCTGTTTAATTATACGCAACCTTTTAATAACCACGCCTTCTGTAAATATTGACCATCCAATTCCAAGAGGAATAACTACAATGATTTTTCAAACGAAGAGAAATGAGTCATTCTTTATTCTGACCCGGCGTAGCCCTTCCGCCATA
>JAJIZL010123687.1:11350-24659 GCA_023969395.1 Amblyomma maculatum
TTTTTCTCTTCCTCTTTTTCCTCTTCTTCTTCTTTTTCCTCTTCTTCATCTCCTTCTTTATTCCTCTTCTTCTCCTTCTTTTTCTTCTTCTTCGCGGCTGTTCAAGGTCAAACGTGGCCCTTCCCGTGACGACGCGACGGGCCGAAACTAGGCGCAGTATTGCTATCGCTACATCTTTTGGATGCACGAAAAGGTAACAATAGTTTTTCTCTGAGGGAGATGCAAAACAAATAACTTCCGGGCATGCTTTAGAATTCCTCGGCGCTGCGGCAATGTATTCGTCGAATGAGAGAGCTGAAATACGCTCCGCCTTGATCACTGTGCGGCGAACTTGTACTTTGTGCATGTAGGGGTGGTTGTGCAGGGTGAAAACGCAAAGAGCCATCTGCAGGTTTCTCACGCGTCACTTTGTTTCGATGCGCCCCCCCCCCCCCCTTTTTTTTCCTTTTTATCTCAAGCACACAAGCTACATCTGCGTATAATAATTCGACCACCGGCGCTCTGTCCACAGGTGTAGGACGCTTTGCTTGTTGTTTCTCTTTACTCTGGTGTAAAAGAGCTACTACATGTGTTTGTCTTCAAGGTCTCCCACGAATCTCACGCAAAAATGCTCCTATCGAGAAGGTAATGCTGCTTGCACAATGGTGTAGCCAAATTCGCTGTAGCTATTTATTATATGGTCAGCCTAAGCACTCCCGAACAAGAAATCAATTTTGATGCAGAAATGAGTTTACTATGCAGCTCATGCGCAGTGCACACACGTACATGTCACTAGCGACGTCACTGACATTCCACATATGCTTCTCACTCTGCAATTTTTTAGCCTTAAAATGTAGTCTAGACTGACAAGGAACGCTTGAACCAGTTCTGCTCTTTCTTTTACTACCGGCAGATCTAGCCTTGTGACGCCGATAGATTGCTATTTGCAGTTAACAGGTGCTGCCGGAGCAGGCAGGTAGTTTGCGAATTTATATTAGGCGCTCTTGCCAAATTTTCTTTTTTGCTAAACTAAGACACCGCTCCTGAGTCAGGACAGGAACCAGTCCTAGCTTTATTACCAGGAACGACCAGCTGTATTCCAATGTGTCACGAAATGTGATGTCGTGAGAGGTAGTTACACTTCAATTAGAGAACTGTATGGAAAAGCTCATTCCTTTGCATATGTAGCTTTGGAGTTTCTCGTCGACTTTAGCCCTTCAATGTGTAAACAGCCATACGCTTAGTTTGCCTTGGGCGCTTAGTTTTCCTATATGAACACGCTCGTGGAGGGCTGCACTTGGTTAAGTTTGCTGCTTCTGCCACTATAGACACCACGCGAATAGCACGTGACAAATCGTGCACTTTCCTATTAAATGTACGGGTTTCGGGTGCTTTTGCACTTGACTGGTGTTAAAACGAGTTGGAACGTTTGTTTTTCTTTGTTCCGACTGTTCAGCCTTATTATATCCAACGCAGTGTGTCTTTTTTTTTTTTAAGCGAATCAATATCAGCTTCAGCTGGCGGTAAGGAGTCATCGCAGCTGCGTGTGTTGATGCTGCCCGGGCGCTTCTACTTCCGCTAAAACGATGCCGACGGAAATGTGCCTCGTATGGAGGCAATCCACGCGGCTTGCGTGGCTGCTGCTTGGCAGGAAATTATGCAAGTGGCGCCCGAACACTCTTGCTGTAGCCTTGTTTGCGGGAACGGACCTCATTCACCCAGGAGCCTACTATTCGAGCAGCTATAATAAATCTACATTACCAACTAATCAAACAATGAAACCTTCTGAAATATTAACCGAGACTAAGATAAACATGCAGCCATGCTGAGGTCGCTATAATAAGGCTTTGTTTTCGCTCAACAGCAATTTCAAAATGACTTTGAAAGGTTGACCTGTGATGCCTAATCATACGCCAAACTTGCCGAGTAGCAACACGTAGCCGCGTGTCAAATTATTTTAGCTTCCTTATTTTATTCGATTGTACTGCACAAAACATTTCTCTGTCGATGTGTACAGGTGCAGAACGCATTGGCTGGTACTGAATGTTCGCCATTTTTTTTTGCGCTTCTGGCCTAATAACCTTGTGTTGTTTTGTGTCACTTGCACGCATAACGATAAAAAAGTAGAGCTGTTAGGAGCTATAAACTATTACAAAAAGTAACATTTGCTGTTTTTCTACATATTCCTAGAATTTATCTCTCGATGTTGTTTAAGTGTTTCGAAATATGAATGCGAGACACAGTTCCAGTCAGCAGCTTTTTGCTCGTGCATTGTGCATATTAGTAATCACAAATGTTATTATTTTTTGCCCAAAGTGCACTCGGCATTAAATGATTTTCAGAAGACTGAAGGCTCAGTTCTCGGTTTTTCTAGTGTCGCAAACGCGATTGCAGGGTATGAAAAAAAATTAATGGGTGTTCACATAATGTTTAGCGGAATGCCCCAAGGTATATAGAGAGTAATTAACAGATGGACTGCTGGACAAGCGATGGTCTCGGGCTCGAATCCCGTGCCAAGACGAATTTTATGTAACTATAAAACTGTTCAAATGGACGGATGCTATTAATTGCTGCGTAACTATCAATCGTCCACGCAACCTGCTAGATTACGTTCAGTGCAAGACGAAAGCTTTTCCCAGTGATCTCCAATTAGCCTTGCCGTTTGGAGGTCGACCAGCTTATCTTTATATTTATTTAAATTACAATGCGGATAGCTCGCTTTAATATTTTCTGCTAAATTAGTAGAAAGGTGCGTTTAATTAAGGAAAAGAAATGCGGAAGCTCTAGAAGATGGAAAGGTAGAAAGACGTGCACGAAATAATATGAGCTTGTTCAAGTACATGTCATAGGGGGACGATTTATTGTGGGAAGTCGCAGTGACAGTGCGGCGTTCCGAATTTCACAGGTTATATTTGCGCCAAAATGAAAGGAGATAAATGCTCTACTGCTACGTTTTATATGTGTGGAACACGTCGGTTGTCTCCAATTTTGCAAAAAGAGAAGGAAAACAAACATTTGCTGCACTTTAAAATCGGTCACCAGGTCTGTCCTGTGCCATTCAAAGCATTGCTATAATCGCCGACCATTTCATTCGACGCAGGTGATCATGGACCTGCGCCGGTTCGAGGATTCTTCATGAGCTGGTGATCATCGATATACGGAAAGGACCGCTGTACTGCAGAACCAGATCGCCTCGTAATGGACAGATGACCAATTCACAACTTGCAGTTGGGAAGAAAGGACCATCCTTATCCACCATTATTCGGCACACGCAGAGAGAAAGAGGAGCAGCCGCAACGCCCCTACCACGCCCCCTCCAGCATCCTTACATTCCCTTGATATCTACTACGCTGCTGACTTTTGTATATGGCTTTTCATCTTTGAACTGTCTGTCGTATTTTTAGAAAAATCACGGAAACCATCGCATCCGCATCCTAAGACTGTTCGTGCTGTCCCCTGGGAACAGCCCTTTACGCAGATGTCGGCCGCTTCTGTTATCTCCTTGAACTTTCACCGCAATCAACATTAATCGGGACGAAGAAACAGGACCGACCACAATCTTATAAAATGTTCTCGAGGCCCTTGGCACAACTTGTTAAACTAGGTCAGTGGGCAAAGTTAATCTCTATCTGTGTATGAAAAAGGGGTATTCAAGTGACGCCCGTTTGCTATTTTGTGCTGCAAGCACAGCTTCAGCAGTGCAATTCAGAGCAGGCGACGATAACGCGATTAGATATGCGTGCAGCCTTCCGTCTAGACGCACTGGTGCAAAATAGCGGCAGTTGTGACGCATGTGCATACTCCATACAGAAAGCAGGGAACATACAAAACAATGAACTGACTGGCAAGTGCACGCTGGTACGAAATATCCCGACCACGCATGGAGGATTGCGCATTCCTCGAAGTTGTAACTTATTGCTGAGGTTCGCAAGGAAAACTTACAAGTCAATAAAATGTTAAAATGAAGTTGAATGCTGCTAATCTACAGAGCAGTATTATGGTCGCATTTCCAGAAGGGAACTGACCTGGGTACTTCTACGAAACAGACTTCAGGAACCTCTCTAAACGCGAAGCGTAGTATAAGCCGAGATGGAAGCACCACAATTAACACAAAGTAACGAATGCAGTGCAAAGCGTGTACTGCTGAGATGCGAACTTTACCAAGTGCGCGTACGCCAGCGCATTCGAGAGTAACCCCCCTCCCCACTAGCTGCCTCCAAGGAATTGTTGCCTTTCCTGCTTTCTGCACAGGTCTGTTTTATCTTAAAGCTAACACCGCAGTAAGCTCAGGTTACGTTCTTCAACTCCAACGACCATCTTGTTATGTAGGAGTCATTATTGCGTAAACTAATTCTTGTGAGGCGCCTAATCGTAGGTGCAACAAAACTAACAGACGTTATCTATTCTGCTTTTCTGGTAAATAGCACCATTGGTAAATCGCCTCTGCCGCATGGTGGTGTCTAGATGCCATTTCAACTGACGCACACAAAATAACAATGCCTGATACTTCTCACCGCAGCAGAACAACACCTAAATAAGGCAGCCAGTTGACAGTTTAATCCATGTGATTTTGCAGTGTACACATCTCCAAGCATAACTATGTTGCTTGCCTGGTCACTGCACTATGGATCAGACGTGTTTCCAGAATGCAAAGCTGAGGAAAGTTTTCGGATTTATAGTTCACGTCTTCGTAATTCTGCATTACAATTCATGGCGAGGCTGTTTTTTGTTTTCTATTCTTGTTAAACGTAGCCCCCCAGGGAAAGTTAGCAGAATTTCTACTCTCCTTATTTCTCTTCGCCCATCAGCTCATTCGGTATTCTCTGAGCGACCCTTCCAGCGCTTTAATAAGTCGGTCGCGGACGGTCAGCTCGGTTGGAATGAGGACCCCCGTCGATATCTTTTATTCTTTTCATCGCGTTACCCGAGAGCTCTTAAGTGGGGACGCACTTGGACCCCCACCGGATGATGAGGGGAGGATATCGTCGCCCGTGCGTCGCAACGGCAAGCTAGGTAGGCCTCTTGGCGAACTGCAGCACGGCCGATTCTTCGCGCTCCAGATAACGCGCCGCGCCAGACGCGAGTAAGGAGGTGAGGCTTTTGCGCACAGCCCCAACTTGCGTTCCGTCCGCACAATCCGCCTATATAAACCGCCAACTGCTCGCCTAGGCGCCGTCCGCGCCAGGTGCAGGATAGGCTGGTATGTCTGGCTTCGCGCCAGGCGACGGCACGCGCGGCCTCGGCCACCTCGGCGACGGCAGTGTGGCGTAGCGCGTAGTGGCGAACCCTACGTGCGAGCGAAGACGAAGTGTCGAAGTTCTCTTACCCGTAGATGTCGTGGTCTCTCCTCGGAGCAACGTTGCGTGCCGTCTGCAAAGCTTGTCAGGGCGTGTTTAGAGATCGCTGCTGCCGTGGGGAACGGTTCGGTTGGTGGCTTATCGGGCCTCTGGAATGATGGAAGGGGAAGGCTGGCTGATGGAGAGGGGAAGGCGCCCTCCGTTATCGCACTTCGCTTCTTTCGTCGTCCTCCCTCCTCCTCGTCATCCACAAAATCTTCCAGCGCTGATGATTGTCGCTTGACTCTTCCAACTCCTGTGCTGCTGCCTGGGGAGGGAGGTTTCTGACGCCGCCATTGTGTTTTGAAGAGTCGTCTGTTTCTCCGGTCTGCGAATACTCAACTAGCTGCCGGACGCTGATGGGGGGAGTGGCGGCGTGAGAGGTGGCTGTTCGTGCGCGCGGTCGCGCACGCTCGTTCGTCGGGAGCACGTCAGCTGGCGTTCGAGCGCGTGCTGCGGCTCCTGCCTGCGCCGATGAAATTACGAGCGCCGGTGTCGTGCCCGCGGAACGGGATGCGCGCCATCGAGAGCGGTCGATGACACGGCTTCGTTGTAACCGGCGGAGGGTTGGTGTGCAGCTAAATGGCCGGACTTCGAAAAATAGGGCACGCACGTTTGTTGAGAGCTGCGTCACATTCAACCAGAAACTGAGAGAAAACGTTTGTTGCATATGTCATAAGTTTTGTTTGCGTCTGGCCAACTCTCGTATAGCTACATACAAAGCTTTTGGTTATTTTCGAGGTTATATTGACAGTCATTAGGAGGGAATAAAGAATCCAGCTAAGGGCAAGTAAGGTTTCACAGCACGAGGCGATAAAGATGCGCGGATGTTGTCTATCAAGCTGAAGTTTAAAGTAGACTAGAACTTTACTGACCACTTGTAGATAAATACCAAGTAATTCGAAGGAAGCGGCAGCATTTTTGTTTTGGACTTTATGGTATGGATGGAATACCATTTCCATCCTGAAGGTTTTCAAATTTTATAACATTTAACCATACATCTCAACATCTGCCCATTTAGTCTTGTAAATTGTGCGTAAAGTGGGGCAGGAGAAGCCAGGATTATCGACAATGATGAGCTGATGAGAAGGGAGTGGCACAAAAATAAAAATAAAAAATGAGTTCAATGGCGCGAATTGACAAGGAATGCAGACAAGCAGAAGGTTACCTGCTGGCCTCTGCCCCATGTCCTGAGGTAGGACATTTTTGCTTTGCTGCTTCTAGCAAATAAAAGCGCGGACGCAATGAAACGAAATGATTACGTTATTGCTTTATGCGTCGTTCAGCGATTGTGTCATTCTATACTGTGATCGAAACAATTGCAGGTAGTAGACTCGGATAAACTGGCAGAACACGTAGGCGGACTTGTATGGCCTACATACCGAGATATGGTCGCTTCCAGTAGGCTGCGCCGCCAGCGAAATTGTATAGCTGACGGCAGTGACTTTCAAAGGCAGTTACAATCGCACAGCTTATGATAACGCCGTCAATCTTTAGCAGCAGGGTCGTATACAACTGCCTCTTGACTTAGTCATATTATCAGTGCGTGCATCTGTCCTGCTCATCGTTTCCAAAAGTTTAAGTTTAATACTTGTACACAAAAAATGATAATGAAAAATGCAGAAACACGTTTTTGAAAAGGACACCTTGTTGGTTATCCGGCTTCTGCGCAGGGTAACATATATAGGAAGCACCTGTAGCTTTGTTTCTTCACAACAGAAAGGGTAGAATCGAACATGAAGGGAAGAGATCCGTAAGAACAATTACGCTCGCTGCTAGATTCAGAATTTGCAGGTATATGTACCTGCAGATCGCTTACCAAAAGTAACGTGTATACAACAGGACTGAAAATACGGGCCTGAAAATATGTGTTGGGCGCATGCCTTTGAAGCGAGGAATTTGTGGTTAAAGAGATTACGATATTTCATAGAATGCCCCACCGCGGTGGCGCAGCGGTTACGGAGATCCACTACAGTTCCTAAGGATGCGGGATCGAATCCCGGCCTCGGTTGCTGCTTTTCGATGGAGGCGAAAAGCGAGGCGCCCGAGTTCTGTGTGATGTCAGTGCACGTCGAAGAACCTCAGGTGATCGAAATTTCCGGAGTCCTCTACTACGGCGTCTCTCATAGACTAAGTCGCTTTGGGACGTTAAACCACACAAAAACCGAACCAAAGATACTCCACAGAAGTGCAAGCACTCCACGAACTCAGGCGAACCCCAACCCAGACGCGGTAACGATAAAATGTGGGACAACCGATACCAAAACTGACAGATAGCCGCTGTGGCATGCGCTTTGGCACACAAAAATTTTGCTTGTGTACATCGAGCAAGTGATTAGAAAGGACAAATGGCAAGGCCTTTGACCCGTACGCCTGAAATCTTTCTACGCAGTTTATCACATTATATACATGCTAACACAGTTTTGCCGGTCACGTGCACTGACTGCGGTAGTATTAAAAAATATAGGGCGACTGCGATGGCAGATTGCAGAGTTAAGGTCACGCGGTATATTAAATCTCCCGTTGAAACGGAATTAAGAATGCAGCCGAGAAGGTACCAAGTTTTATTTGCATATACAACAAATCCCTTTGGTTTGTTGTTTGAGCCTTAAGATGACGAATGGAAGAGGTCCAACTTTCTTCCTCGAACCAAACCTTTTGCAAGGCTTATAAACATTTGCAAAAACCGGAGAGAAAGGGATAGTTTTTTCTAGGCACTAGAACAAGCCGCGGGCTCCTTGTATGCCTGAATGTGTAGGATGGCAACACGCAAAATGAGCACTTGTCTTCCATCTGAACTGTCAATGTCTATCTGCGCTTAATAGCTCGCACAGGTGGCTCGGCGGCAGTTAGACACGGAGGATGCACTGCAGTGCTGATGGAGTCGTCGCGAAAGCGCCCGCGCCCGGAATATCCAGAGCCTCAAAGCCGAATAGTTTTACTGCAAGCAGTTTTTGGTCAGGATAAAGAAACTCGCACTTGTGTTGCCGAAGGATAGGAAGCATTGAATGCTGACGGTATTGTGTGCAGTGGCATCAAAGCAGCGACGCAGCGCGCCCACCATCGCTCTTACTTTAGACTTTTGTTGTCAAAGGCTTGTCGCCTAGCGTGAATGCTGAAAAATGCTGATGATTGATCCTTTATTAGAGGGAGTACACTAGTGGTACTTTCATTAATAGCACTAAGATTGAAAACAAGACTCGATGATACGGTCGCAGGCTATACGTCTGCATTCTGTCGTGCTCGTAACCACCGTATGGAAGCATGGTTTGCGCAGTCCCAAGTTGATGTTTGGCTGACGTGAACCTAATCTGACTTCTATATTCGTGGCCTCAAGCGATTGTGTTGCGACTTAGTGCTCGTGCATACTACGAATCCCCATTTATGTCCTTATGCACGTCCCCATGCTTCTTGTACATCACAGGCCTAGTGAAGTGAACTGGGGTCATAAAATGTGCGTTGAAAGTGCCTGAAACCGCACAACAAGGCTTACATGAGTTCAGCTCAGAAACGCGCATGACAGATCATGCAAACATGCAGGTGTGAACCCACTAAAGCTTTCTTTTTTATTCTTTAAGAGTCGTTGGTTGGATTGAGCCGGAAAAGAAATCCTTGTTGATGGAAGCGCCATGTTCCAAACAAGACACAAGGCGCTGTGGAACTGGTAATCGGAAATTTGTGCACATTGTTCAAAATATGTTGTTAACGGCTCGCGCAGTGCCATAAGTTCGCAATTTGGCTGAAAGCAGAATTTTTGAACACGAGAAAGCTAATGGACACAAAAACGCTGAGCCCTGCCGGGGTGGCGCAGTAGTTACGGCGCTCTACTACTGTTCCCAAGGACGCGGGATCGAATCCCGGTCTCGGCGGCCGCTTTTCGATGGCGGCGAAAAGCAAGGCGCTCGTGGGCTGTGCCATATCAGTGCATGTTAAACAACCCCAGGTGGTCGAAATTTCTGGAGTTCTCCACAACGGCGTCTCTCATAGCCTCAGTCGCTTTGGGACGTTAAACCTCACAAACCAAACCAAACAAAAACGTAGAGGTGCGCCCCAGCAAATGAAAATTACCAGTAAGCGTATAGCAGTACTGCATTGACGACAGTGCAGTATCTCTTCTTATTTGTTACAGGTTCCTGTATCAGAAATGGGAAAGTCAACAATCTCTACTGGGCATCTTCGAAGCTGTTACAGATTCAATGACATTTTCATTTCGAGCGAACCCTGCTGTCGATAGCATTGGTAAGTGAGGGAAATAATGTCTTTGAACACATTATACTCGGACAGCAGTGCCTTCACTTCCTTTTGAGGGCATGCACATTCACATTCACTCGTCCCGGTTTATTCATGCCGCTGTTATCATTTAAAAGTAGGACATCCATCCTCAATACGGCCGATAGGTAGGCTGTGTTTATCAGAGTGGCCATGTTTTCTCTACCTCAAGGCCAAGAGACGGGTTGCACTCCATGTGATTCTTTTTGACTTCCTTGCAGCCCTCCTGTTCTGCGAGGGCGTGTTGGTACGTCACTCGTTGGCATTCAGATAAGCGGTGATAGAAAGAGTAAAGGGTGGTTAGCGTCCCTGTCCCCTTGAAAGCGCGGTCATCGAGATAAAAGGCGTACTTTCCCTCTAACTTCCCTTTATCTATACGCTCGAGTGCTGCCTAAGGAAATGGGCCCTCAGAAATGTGAGTAGAAAGAGGCAGCTTGCGACTTCGCTACTGGCTTTCTGTGTTTCTGCTGTTTGCTATCTTCATGTATGTAAAGGCGCTGTATCGGCTGAATGTAATGTAGACAATATTCACATGTTGCGTGTAGCTCCGGCTGATAGCTATGTTTCAGTTTGGGGCTTAGGAAAGAATTAAACTAAGTGAAGCAAAATGAATGTGAAAATAGAGGAAGCAATTAGCTTCTAGCTAAGCTTAACTGAGAGAATGAGGGGCCAGCTGTACTCTTGGCTTTACGTCTCCGGGGGTTTGTCCGAGCGTAAGCTTGATGGACATTGCCGGCGGCCGGAGTGCCAGCTGGTGCATTTGCCTTTAAGCTGCTCACTAATAAAACATACAAATAAAAGATTTAGAATAATTGCGGAGAAAGTAATTGTGAAGTATTAACCCCGCTTGTCGCTGTTCGCATCGAAATGGGCTCAATCTTTGAACGGTAGTACGCGCAGTAGTTGTTCGCTTTATCGTATATTTTAATGATATTTGAGTGAAGGTAAGTCACGCTTGCTGCTTTGGCGTTGTAGACTGAGGTCCTCTGACCCTTCGGGCCAGAGATTGCTTTTCTCTGCCCCTTTCCGTCTTTATTACTCCATTTTTCTACTACCATCGCCGGCTAACTTTTCTCACGTGGCTGTCTTTTTGGCAGCGATAGCAGCAAGGCCCGTCGAATTTGGAGCACTGCACGAGTTCCCAGATTCAGGCCGGGCTGGGACCGGGCTCGAAGTGGCGGGCTCAGGCCGGGCTGGGCCAGTTGTGTATGGCTTCTTTCGGATATGAAGGAACACCGGCTATACAATCGTTCAAGTGACTTAGGAATAATCCAGATTTGTTAACGCCGAATGAGAGAAATATAATTTGCAGATTGAGGTTAATCAGCGGCAGGCAGTGGTTTGTCCAAGTAACTTTGGCCACTCTTGCCTGGCGGCGTTCAACGACACAGCGAGAAAGTTGAAAAAGCACAAAATCCAGCAGCTCGCTTTTACTGCAGTGCAGGTCTTAAGGAGCTCTGCAACGCGATAAAACACGGCTCGTTTACATGAACGCGCGTCTACTAAAGTAAACATCAAGCTAGCTTGGAATTTTTTGGCAATCAGAGAGTACACTTCGTCGGATCTAGCAGAAGACGCTTTTTTTTTTTTTTTTTTTTTTTTTTTTTTGAAGAGGACAAGCTGTCGGACTAGTTGGTTTTCCATAGTTTTTGCAGCGCGTAGCCGAACAAGGACAAAGACGGAGGAACAGGTAAGACGCACAGGCGCCTCCCCTTCGATTTTGCGGTAAACGACTGGAAATCTGAAACTCCACAAGAGCCGCTGCAGAAGGACACTTAATTGACCTAATTGACTCAGGTAGCCGTCTGTTTAAAGATAGTCTTTGCCTGGCTTTCGTTCATTTACGTGCCCTGACATCGCTCAGCACACGGTCGCCTTGCTTTTGGCCTATCTAAAAGCATCCGTCGCGGCTGGGATTCGATCCGGCATCCGGCATCCGGCGTCGTAAAGTTGGGTGTCCATTTTCGTTGAATTTAAACCAAGATTATTTTTAAACGATATATCGGTGTTTCGGAGCAGATGGAAATAAAGAAGCCTTGTTTTTTTGTGAACAGTATGTAAAATGAAGGAAATTGGGCTCCGAGTGTTGGGAAAGGCCTTTGCCTGCAGGCACGTATACTCTTTTCCGAAGCTCAGGTCTTCGAAGTTTGCAGAGTTGCTCCAACTGCTACGGTGTTCAAGTGTCTATTACCGAACATCTGCAAAATTCGCTCGCTTGTAAGTGACGCTCTAGATTTTCTCCCCTGTTCAAGGGAGCAGAACTGAGGTGTGAAGGAACGCAGTTTCGCCATCTTCCATCCGTCTTGCGGTGCTGAAAGCTTGACGCCCTGCTGCTTTTCCAGGCGTGTCCGTTCTGGCATCGCTTGATGTGTTCAGTTTTTATGCGAACCCGTCATTGTTAGCGGATGTAGATTTTTGTTTGTTTTACTCTCGACAAGTTACAAGCATGATTGTGATTGTTTTTGGCCGTCACGCATGTTTCCCTCTTTAGCACCGCCTCACTGAATTCCGGGCGTTATGCTCTTAGCACGGAGATATTTGAGTGCGCTATTCTCTAAAAATACTAAGTGATTAAGCGCCGAACTATGGGAAAGCACTTGCGTTAACGTGCATAGAGATATATGAGCAGTTGTCCCAGGTATGGACCTCTTTAAGCTAGCTTCCCTGAACATGGTGCATAATGAAGGAACATCGTTTCATTTGGTTATATTGCAACATTTTCCCTCAGATTGGAGAAATGGGTGGTTTGATTGAAAAGCCCGTTTTCTGCGCACAGCATGAAAATGCGCTGACGGGACAAAATAATTGCTTAAACACAGGTGTTCAGTGAGCGGTGCGATGTAATTGAAAAGTTTTTGCACCCGTGCGGACGATGTTTTTCTTACATAGTGATGAGAAAAAAAAAAAAAGCAAGACAATCTGTTTGCGTCTTTGCGTTTTGCGTATTGAGTTCCCCGGCAGCATTTGTTTTACCTAAGATGGTGTTGCCAGGCAACGCTCCAAGTTGTAGAGTCATTTAACTTATCATTTCGCTATTCTTTTGGTGATTATTCCTGTCGCCGTTTCAGCCTTTCACAAGTGAAGGCTGACGTTTACTGCTCCAAAGTTCTAATGCAATAAAATATTTCAGCTGTATTTAAATTTTGGTTTTACATGATTAAGACGAGTCATTTATTACAGGCTTGCTTCGTTAGTCTTAAATCTTATTTTTTTTTAAACTTGCGTATTGTTGACGCCACGTGGTACCAGGCTTGTGTCGAGGCAATTGCCAATTTAATATTAAGAAAAAGGTATCTAAGTTCAGTGACTTGAGTTTGATTGCACGCTGAATGTGTTGCAAAACAACACTTATGGGGCACGTTGTTAATGGAACAAAGAAAGGCGGTTTGAATTATTTTTTTGTCTCGCTTCTGCTGTTAGCAGGGCCGTGATTTTGTCTGCTTTGCATCCAGTTGCCATACGAGACGAGAAAAATGAAAGCTCTGCTTCTGCTTATGGCAGGAAAAAAAAAAAAAAAAAAGTCTTTAGAAAATGGTTTGCAAAAATAAAAGTGCGCGCGTATTGCCTGGAGAGTGTCTTAAAACAAAAATGGAATGATAAAAGAAAGTTGAATCTTCATTTTCACGTCACTTTTGCATCCGATAACGCATCTTGTGTGCCAATCATATGTCACGGAAGATGAAAGGCTCCGACAGAGTGGCCGAAGAAAAGGCCTTATATATATA
>JAJIZL010123687.1:29659-62974 GCA_023969395.1 Amblyomma maculatum
GAAGACAGCGCGGCGTCAGAAGATCGAGTTTGGCCTGCGGAGGCCGCTCATGGGGTGTCACGCTTCCTCCTAGTGTTTTTTTTTTTTTTTTTTTTTTTTTCACGCATTACATTTCTGCGTGCTTTGTCACATTGTCTGATAGTGTGGCTTGTCTTCTTTGTATGGTCCGATGAACGATTTCAGAAAACTAAATGCACCGTTCGCATCTTTCATCATCATCATCATCATCAGCCTGATTATACCCACTGCAGGGCGAAGGCCTCTCCCATATTTCTCCACTTAACCCGGTTCTGTGCTAGCTGCATCCACTTGACCCCTGCGAACTTCTTAATCTCATCCGCCCACCTAACTTTCTGCCGCCCCCTGCTACGCTTTCCTTCCCTTGGAATCCAGTTTGTTACCCTCAGCGACCATCGGTTATCCTCTCTTCGCACTACATGTCCTGCCCATGTCCATTTCTTCTTCTTAATTTCCACTAGAATGTCGGTAACTTGAGTTATTTCTCTGACCCAATCTGCACGCTTCCTATCTCTTAATGTTACCCCTACCATTTTTCGTTCCATAGCCCTCTGGGTTGTCCTCAACTTAAGTAGAACTCTCTTGGTTAGCCTCCACGTTTCAGCCCCATAGGTGAGTACAGGCAAGACGCAACTGTTGTATACTTTCCTCTTGAGCGATACCGGTAATCTGCTAGTCATAATCTGCGAGTGCTTGCCAAACGCGCTCCATCCCAATCTTATTCTTCTTGTTATTTCCTTTTCATGGTCTGGATCTGCGGTTACTACCTGTCCTAAGTAGACATATTCGCCTACTACTTCCAGTATTTCGCTACCTAATGTAAACTGCTGTTCCTTCCCGAGGCTGTTGAACATTACCTTAGTCTTCTGCATATTGATTTTCAAGCCTACCTTTCTACTTTTTCTGTCTAGGTCATCAATCATTATTTGCAGTTCATCCCCCGAGTTGCTTAGCAAAGCAATGTCATCAGCAAATCGCAGATTACTGAGGTATTCTCCATCTATCCTTATCCCTAACTGCTCCCATTCCAAGTCTCTGAATACTTCCTCTAAACAAGCTGTGAATAGTACTGGGGAGATTGTGTCTCCTTGCCTAACACCTTTCTTTATGGGAATTTTGTTACTTTCTTTATGCAGAACTATGGTTGCTGTGCAGCCACTATATATATCTTCCAGCACTTTCACGTACGGCTCGTCTACCCCCTGATTTCGCAATGCCTGCATCACCGCCGAGGTTTCAACTGAGTCAAATGCTTTTTCGTAATCAATGAATGCTATGTATAAGGGCTGGTTATACTCCGAGCATTTTTCTATCACCTGATTGATGGTATGGATATGATCGATAGTAGAGTACCGTTTCTGAAACCCTGCTTGATCCTTTGCTTGATAGCAGTCTAAGGTTGTACTGATTCTATTAGCGATTACCTTAGTAAATACCTTATACGTAACAGACAGTAAGCTGATTGGTCTGTAATTTTTAATGTCTTTAGAGTCCCCTTTCTTGTGAATGAGGATAATGTTTGCATTCTTCCATGGTTCCGGTACCGTCGATGACACCAGGCACTGCGTATACAGGGTGGCCAGTTTTTCTAGCACGATATCCCCTCCGTCCTTCAGCAAATCTGTAGTTATCTGATCCTCTCCAGCTGATTTCCCCCTTTTCATAGTTTCTAGTGCTTTCTTGACCTCGTCCTTCGTCACTGGTGGAACGTCTGACTGTTTTTCCCTACCGCCAATCTCATTACGGTCCTGACTACTTTGGCTACTGTAGAGATCTGTATAGAACTCCTCGGCTACTTTGACTATCTTGTCCATATTAGTGATGACGTTGCCCGCCTTGTCCCTTATCGCATACATCTGGTTTTTGCCTATGCCCAATTTCTTCTTTACCGCTTTAAGGCTTCCCCCGTTCTTTACAGCATGCTCAATTTTCTCCATGTTATACTTCCTTATATCGGCCACTTTGCGCTTATTCTTCGCCATCTTCGCGCTTCGCATCTTTATTCACGCCGAAATCTCTTTTTGAGTGTGAAAATGACACACTGGAGACAGTCCAGATTGATTTCTGACTCGTGTGGTTGTTTTGGTCTGCAGTGTATTACAGTACGAATTTCGTAGGGGGCTGAAGCCGCATAAGTCCTCACCCTGGCTACGCCCCTGCACCTGAGGTACAACTTTTTAAATCGTGAGAATGGCTTCACATTATCATCAGCTTGTATACGCCCTTCCCAGGGTAAATGCATCTCCAATATTCCTCCGATAAACCAGGTCCTGTGCCAGCTGTGGTCATCTGCGTGCAGTTATTAATGTTTATGTGCACAAATAACTTCATGCCGCCCCTATAATAGGCTTGCCGGATTTTGGAATCGAGAAAGTTGCCTTTAACGATAAGCGATTATCGTGCCTTCACATTACTTGCGATGTCGATGCGTTTTTCTTATTCTTGGTTTGAAACCGACCCTAGCCCATACAGCTCAGTTCGGTCTATTAGCGGTATGCCAATAATTTTCCTTTAAATACGTTGCTGCGTTATTCTCAATTTAAATTTAACCCTTTTCATTAGCCTCCACGATTCTGCCTCATCGGTGAGTTCTACGTTAAGGTTGCTCATCCAGATTCACTCACATTTAGTTTATTAGAATCAGACCTGACGTCGCCAGAAGTCGTATACTGAATTTCACGCAGCTTTGTTTTATTAGTAACACAAATGACGTCACCAGAAATCGTCTAGGGATGTTTCTGTGTGTTGTAGCTGCTGGAGCTTGGAAGGGTAAGTTGGAGCTAGCTCGCGTAGTTACATTCGTTAAGAGTGTAGTAGGCCGTTTCAGGTATTGGTAAGATCGTGTGTAGCATCCGGTTTGAACAGAAATTAAAAGGGTATGGCTAACGGTACGTCAAACGAACCCAGTACGATGGGTGGATTGGATCGCTGTGTTTTGAGGTTGTGGCGAAAAGTACGTTGGGGTATGGACCCATTACGAAGGTTATCTCGGTACGCTGGACGAATGCGATCGCTATGTTTGGAGGTTCTGGCTAAAAATATGTTGGACTAGTCCAATGCATTAGAGAGATTTAGCGTAGCCAAACAGCCGTACAGCAAAAATATGACAACTCATTGCTGCTGATTTCGTTTCCGGGCCTGCCGAGCCAGATTTTCCGTACAGTAGCAGTTGTTCTGTCTACCGTGTATACCGTACTGTTCTGATAAAACTGCTGTTTTTTTTTCCCCACGTACGTCCGGCAGATCCACTACTATCTCAAAGTCGGATGCACCTCACAAATATTTTCTCGTGGGTTCGGTATTGCGGGTACGACGGTGGTTTCGTTAACTATGTACGATACACGTGCCTAGAGTGGACCAGAGAGCTCTTCAGGCTGCTATGCGTGTAGAAAATATAATGTTTTACAGCGCCAACTTCAAAATTACGCGCTGGTATTTTCATGCGAACGCTAGACATATTTGATTTTCCCCTGCGTAGGAAGTCATTTCATGAACACTAGCTGAGGCTTTCCTCGCGGTTAGTCGTGTTCTCCACTCAAAGCTGAGTGCGCGACGCATCTCTGCTCGCGTGTGGTGATAGCTGAGCGTCACCTTTAGTTTCGCGATAACACCGGACCCTCGCTAATCTCGAAAGGGCGTTACGAACACTCCTATATAGTATTCGAATCAATGGTCGCAGGGGCAGACTATGGGAGTACCGGAGGCAATATACAACTTGTTTCGCAGGATTTAACGGCCGTTTTAAGATTCGTGCGGCAGGAGGCCTATATTTAGTTTGACTTGTTAGAAAGTAGAAAAAAAAAAGTTAAATAAAAAGCTGAGTGGTTTACGCATCCTGATCTTCATAGAGCTGCTGCTCGTGCTCTCCCTTTTCACGCTGTGGCGTTCCCTTCTTTCTGGACTAACTTCTGTACCTCACTGAATTTTGGTTTGTCCCAAGAGGCCAACCATAAACCGTAACAGATGCGGCACACGCAGCAGAAGTGACGGTTCAGCGGCCCTTCTGTTGCTGCCGTCAGCATGCGCACTACGGATTCGAGGGCCCTCGGGCACACCATGGATTTCGAGCAAAATGGCTTTTTAGTTCTTTTAAAGCCGAATTTTTGTTTTAGTGATGTGGTTCCTGCCTTCAAGGTTTGCTGCGTGAATGAAGGAGAATGCAGTGTGTCGCGACTCAAAAACGCACTTACATTTGTGCCCACAATCGTAACAAACCTAGTCTGTCTGAAGAAGACTATAGGCAAAAGATGCTGGTTTATGTTGCATAAGAGGCGAGTCTGTACGTGGAGTTCTCCCGTTGTTTCGTTCGTTCGTTTTTTTTTTTGTTGTGACGTCATTTTGACTTCTTGCGTAACCAAGTTTGCAGAAGGGCGCAAGTTTCTATTGACCTTTCTGTCTGATGGCCTACTCACTTAGCCATTAAAGTTGTTTCTTCTACACTTTTCAAGATTGAGAACCTACAGCTTCAGTCCCACATCCCCCATAATGCAAACATGTTGTTTTTTTTTTTGAAGAAAAAAAAACACATCTAAAACATTCTTAGCGTGGCAGCCCGTTTTCCGCCATTTACTTGCAGGCATATTTTGCTGTCAGTGCTAATGTAATTTTTTTCCGCAGAATGTTTTGCGTCCTGTGCATTTTTTCAAATATAAAACGATTACACGATTATTCATTTCCCAAATCTTTTTTTACTATAAAGTTGCCACCTGTTTCGACAATTTGCAAGAAGTTTTTTACATGTCGAAAAAGTAGACATTGGTTTGTTCGACAGAAAAATTGGCAAAATGCCATTTTCGGGGTCCGAGTGTGTTTGGTCGAAAAAATACTTCTTTGTTTCGAAATAATAAGCGGTGCCAGAAAAGCTTAACTTCCATGCGGTTAAAGCTTTTTATGGGAAGGTATTTCTTATTGCAACCACTACAGTAAACCAGACGATAATGTTTTAATTATTTGTGAATAAACGTACTTCCCAGAACTGCAAGACAGGAACTAATATAAAGGGAGCCAACTGTAAATGACACCAAGGAAAGAACAGGGCTTTTCTTGTTGGGCACTGGTTAATGATGTAATAATTGAGATAATTGATAAGAAAGTTCAAGAAAAGCAACCACATGCCACCGGTGAATGGTCAATCTTATTGTTTATGTGCTTTTTAACGGCTCGTATAATATTATTCTCGCCGAGTAAAAGAAATCAGTTGACAATGCGTGTTCTGCATACCGAGAACATTTTTTTTCTGTAAGCCCTGAGCAGCTCATGCATAAAAAGTCATTAATGCCAATTAGCTGCTTTGCTGAAATGATTATAGTTGAAAGGAGCTGAAAATTTCATCAGGAAATAAACAGCTAAAGTGTCTACAGACGATTCAAAAATTAAAAATCGATAAGTGCAGCCCTTAGCTAAACTTCGAGCGCAGATGGCAATTTCAGGATAGAAAGCCCCAGCGTCCCTCCATGCTGACATCAGTGGCCCAAGCGTTTCAGCCCTTCCACGTTCACTGGAGCTGCAGAAGTCGGCCTCTGGTGTCATTTGGCATCGACCAGCTAATGCCCAATGGGTGTAAGGTTTCTTAAAGCTCTGCTTCTCTAAGGTGAAATTCTTGGAAAAGAGGGCTTCTGACCATACGTTGGCTGGACCAAAAATAGCTTGTGCTGTGGAGTTGTTTGGCCAAGTCTACACTTGCTCCATTAAAACCCAGGTCATCATCCCTTACTGGTCTAGACGAGTAAGTCCTGAATGTGTTACCGCAGAGTGCTTGCTTTGTGAAATGAAAAAAAAAAAAAAAAAAAAAAAGCGAAAAAGAAAAAGGAGAGAGAGAAAAAAAAAGCCACATAATGGTTTACAATGCTGTAGAACCGGATTCGCCCAACTTTCAGCCTTCATCCACAGCGAGTTAACATACAAGTTTTGCTGATCGATCCTATATAGAAAAATAAAATATGAGATAAATTATCGAGTATGGGTGAAATTGCACTTTGTACGTACGCTACGACGACGGAAACTTCAACTTGAGATGCAAATTCCTGGATCTCATCGTGTCTCCCCATTTATTGACGTGGGGATTTTTTTTTTTTTTGTGTTCCTCATATATATACAAAAAAAGTTTAAATAAATTTCCAACTGCGAAGCAGTTTCGTTTTCGCACTATGTGGACCTATACTGCAACGTGAAATGCAAATTTCTGAACCACTCAACATTTCTAATTCGAAACTTTTCGACGTTCTAGCATTGCTACATCGTAAAATAATGGACCGTCCCTTGTTTGATATGCATATGTGCGTAACACTACAGCTGCAGACTCGAGCGACGTCGATAATATGCCCAACTGCGATGCCACCTGCCGTGGCACCATCGCGTGGTAGGTGGCCGCACGACAACTTTCCCCATTCGAAATGTAGCCGATAGGGGACGTTGCGCTACTCGCCCCTGGCACGAAAAATCGATGGCAAATCTTTCCGCGCCAAATTTGGTAGGCCCGTCTTTGGTCTTCTGAGTTGTTTAGAGTGAGCGAGATAAAGGTAAATAGACTGCTGAACTTCAGCGCTTTTTTGATGCTTCTTTCATTTTAAGTGACAGGTTATAGGTTGCAAAACGTGAATACGAAAGGAGGCCACAAAGTAAGGTATTGTGGAAAAACTGCAAAAACTATTCTAAAAAGATATGCAGTAAGCAGTTGTAAAATATGAACGGTATTTAGCATCAGTGGGCTGTGGTGAGAGAAACGATGAGTTCTTCATTCGTTCGCGAAAAGTCTGCAATATCGGGAAAAGTTGAACACTTAGAAAATATCGCCTTTTTTTTGCCTGCTTGCCTTTTAGAAAAGGACTGCAGGGGCGTAAATTGCAACACATGCTCCCAGGTATGCACGCGACAGGTGTTTATCGTTACCATCTGTCCGACTAGTTCCACTGTTGCTACTCATAAGCACCTTCAATCATATTTTTCCTCTTATATGACCCGCCCACGATCAATTCTTCAACATAATTTGACCAGAATATCCTGATTCCTGAACTCACGGTAGCTGCCCGGTGCACTCTGATCGTTTCCTATATCTTAACGTTACATATACGTATAATTTCTCTTGCTATAGATCGCTGCGTTGTACTCAGTTCAAGTTAAACCCATTTGACCGCAGACAAAAAATAAAAAAATAAAAGAAAAGAGCTTGAGAGCGGCATTTTGTCCTTCTGGTAAAAATCGCAGAAGCGTAAAAGAAAAGTCGAAAAGTTACATGGTCTAACTGACATGACAAAGTCATCGGTTTTTATTGGGGTGTGAATCACTACTGGATGATGATGATATCTACAGCAAAGTTTTTCCTTTGCGTCATTTATATAAACAACTACAATAGTAGCGGATGAGGAGTCTTTATTCTGATGGACCATCTGATTAGTTCTCGTAAAATAGAAACTGACGCTGGGAAAAATGAGGCTTTATTGGCTAAAACAAGATTTCTGAAAGGTAAATTGCTATATGTATGTTCGCTCGACAGGCCACCTAGCTGTAGGTCGGCCTGAAGGTATCCAAGACCTGACTAATGTGGTTGAATGTTGAAACAGAATATAGTCCTTGTACTCTCTAAACGATTAATCCGGAGTCACTATGGCATTAAGAAAGGAAATGATAGCTCTGTGAAATTAATTCCGTCTATACCAACTAGTGCTGCAACCAGCGCGTGGTAAAAATATTTTGGATTGACTACTGACTAGTTAAACATCGGCAACTAAGTCAACTCTTGTACTTTACTTGTTTATTTATCCATATCACCTAACAGGCAGCAAGGACGGAGCATTGTGTGATGGGAGGATTGCATATAGATACGGGTAATGATAGGAGTATGAGTAACACGCGTTTATACAAAACGTATTGACCGTTAGTACCGGTCACTGAAAAGTAGGAACATCCTTATACAATGCTGAATGACACAACAGTAACTTGAACAAATGACCTTTATTTCTACCCTAAAACGAGTTAGATCACGAATATTCACAATATGTTAATGAAGAACATTCCAGTGAATGATAACCTGCGGCAGGGCACATGAATTAAATGCAACGGTTCTATCAGAAGTACGTTGCAAGCTTAGCGGGTTGTTTAAACGACGTTAGGTGCGGCATGGTTGTAAAAGAGGCAGCGTTAAGAGTGGGAACTGTAGACTATTCTGTGAAATAAGCAAATTAGGGCAATTAATCTTCTTGATTGCAATGTACAGAGAGAGAGAGAGAGAGAGATGAATGATTTGATGTTTGTTACGCTCGAGTGACGGTTGTAGTTCTTGGAAATGAAACGCGCAGCGCGATTCTGAACCGATTCAAGAAAATTAATTTAATAAGCCTTATGAGGTGACCAGATTCCGGGAGATGCGTATTCGAGCTGTGGACGAATACATGTTTGGTAGGCGAGCTTACGGGTAGTGGCTGGAGTTTCATGAAGATTGTTTTAGATAGCCTAATGTGCGTGATGCTTTAGCTGCTACTTTTTGTATGTGAGTGGACCAACAGTGGTTACTCGAGGAATGAACACCGAAGTATTTGTATGAACACGCGTAGGGCACTGAAGTATTAATCAGTAACTGAAAGAAGAGTTAGATTGTTTTCGGCTGAATGTCATTAACTTTCATTTTTGGTGTTAAGTGACATTTTCCATGATGGGCACCAAGTGGTTATGCGATCGAGGTCTCTCTGAAGTTCTAGGTGATCAGCAGATAAAAAAACTTTTCCGGTAAATCATGCAGTCATCTGTGAACAAGCGAATGGCTGAATTACTGTTAGATGACAGGTAGTTTACGTAAATGAGGAAGAGCATTGTGCCCATGACACCATCTTGAGGTACACCAGACAGGAAGTCGCTAAGAGGAGATTCGTGACCGTTAACAACTGTAAACTGCTTGCGATCGAGATGACAAGAAATTTCTGATCCATGAGGTCGTTAATGAGTCTAGGTTAAGGCAAGTGATTTTAGCTATTAAACGTGAATGCGCGACGCGATCAAATGCATTAGAGAAGTCCAAGAATACGCAGTCTGTTTGAAAGTTCTCGACCATATTATGTAGTAGTGCGTTAGTAAATTCCAATAGTTGAGTCTCATTAAGAAGTTGATATTATCGAGATGTTGCGCCATACCTGATACGATGATGTGTTCGAGGATCTTGCATGAGACAGGTGTCAGTGAAATGGGGCGGTAATTACGGGCGTTTGTTTTCTCCCCTGATTTGAAGATGGAGATAATGTTGCCAATTTTCCAGTACTGTCAGTGAACACCGTTGTGTCTTGAATGAAATGAAATTTCAGTGCATGAAACAAGAAGAGTGTGGTGATGGGTGGTTTACAATTATAGAAAAGCACGCACGGCTAAGATAATATGTCTTTTAGATTCCTATATTGATGTATATGAAACTTTGTTTGAATCCATCAGCGTAGAGTTGGGGGCATATCGAAAGATAAACTTCTTGATCTCCATGAACGATGGGTCATGACTACATGCCGTAGTTTAAGCTTCAAATATTATTTTACAGAAACTGTGCACAGAGTCGTCAAAAAAGAAAAAAACAGCATGTATGCGCACTCTTCATAGAAAAAGCATCATAAGAAGGGAGAATAAAGTAAAGAAGGTTACAAATGAAGTGAATTCTTCGGAAAAAAAATAAATAAAAAGTGGCCGAATTCGCGTAATTTAAATCATTTGCCCTAATAGATTTTGCCAGTAGATTAAGAGAAACACAAAAAATCAGTTTTCCATACCACTACTAGATCATGACGGAATTATCGTTCATAATTTTCTGCAGAAAGAAAAGTGTTTTAACATGTTTTTTTTTCTGTTTGGTATTTTTTGCTGTGGAAAGCAATAGCCCTGATTTTTTATCCAAGAATATACAAGCCATGGTATACGATATTGTGTCGCTTTTCAAACGCTTGAAAGTAACCAGTGTGACTGGTCTGACGGCTTACCTGCAGTACTACTCTCTTCTTGAGCATCATCTCTGTCAGAGCACCTGCAGAAAAGGTATTTTCAATAAGGCGTTAGAGGATGGCTTGTTACCGAAGAAGTGGAAACATGCAAACGTTCTTCCTACACTTGAAGCGGGTCCAAGAAATATTTTCTAAACTTCCGAGTAGTTTCTTTAACCAGTGTTCTATGTAAAAATTTAGAGCATGTTTTTGGCACTACTATTATAAATCATGTTAGTGTGCATCCGTTATTAAATTACCAACAGCATGACTTCCGAAGTGGTCACTCGTGCGTTACACACCTACAGTACCGATTTTGTACACGAGTTAAAAAGAGCATTGGTTAAGGGACATGTTCTATCGATTCTATATTCTTAGACTTCAAAAAAGTATTTGACTTTGGGTTACACTCATTAATAATAGAAAAATTGCGTTTGTACAAAGTAAATGACAAGATAAATGCATCAAATCATATTTGAGTCCTGGGTGTAAGAGGCAAAGCCTCATGAGATGAATGTCAAATCATGGGTGACTCAAGGATCCTACCAAGGGTTCAATGTTACTTACGAAGGCTGTCTCATTTTGGTTTTCCCGCGGCGCAACGCAGAACATCTTCCTCTAAAAACTAAATAACCATTGTAGTCTAATGTTCGAAGCATAACTTGGGTATGCTTGCACAGTCTGGGACCTGAGATCAGCATTTGGCATTCAGAAATTATTAAGAGCTGCGAATCTGGCCGTTCGCTTAATTATTTTAATAACTATGACAGGGACGTGCAACGTTAAGAGATAGGAAGCGTGCAGAGTGGGTCAGAGAAATAACTCGAGTTAAAGACATTCTAGTTGAAATCAAGAAGAAATGGGCATGGACAGGGCAAGTAGTGCGGGGTGAGGATACCGATGGTCGCTTAAGGTAACAAATTGGATTCCAAGGGAAGAAAAGCGTAGCAGGGAGCGGCAGAAAGTCGGTGGGTGGATGAGGTTTATAAGTTTGCAGGGGTAAAGCGGATGCAGCTAGCACAGGTTAATTGGAGGAATATGAGAGAGGCCGTCGCCCTGCAGCGGGCATAATGCGGCTGATGATGATGATGATGATAATGAATCATGACAGGTGTTTCAGCGTTTCAAATGCGAAGAAAACCTCGGGTTGGCACATTGTGAAATGTCCACATACAGACCGTATCAGAGTCCTCCATCTGGGAAAGTGTGAAATGCCAATAATAAAAGATGTCCGGCCCTGATAAGTATCATGGCATGAATTTGAGGGCTAGACAAGCAAAGCCAGGCAGTCGGTCAAACATTTTATATCGATAAAAACTAAAGCAATACTCAAAAGCTTAGGCAGGGGACCAGAGTTTGCAGTCGGCAGTCAAATATTGGAAGTGGTGAGGGAATACATTTGCCGAATAAATGAACTACCTAGAAGAAAAGTAATGAGAGGGGAGAGGGGTTGGGCGGTCAGGGAGCACATTTGTATATTTCTCTCAAGTCGCGAGTAGCAGCTTAATATTTAAGTATGCGCGTCCGGCTGAAGGTGTCCAGCGGTAGTATATTGTCAGAGCTTGCCTAAGCGGCAGATACTTGGAGACTAATCTAAGATCCGCACGCTGCACCACGCCGCAATATTCAAAGGCCATGACATCATCTACCAGTGGCTGCCAGGACACTGTGGCATTGCAGGAAATAACCAAGTGGACGACGCTGCCCCTTCTGCCCACAACGACGGACTTTCAGTCCAAATTCCGTTAACGAGAGCCGACGCAGCGAGCGGGCTTCGCTGTTTGGTTGTGGAGCTGACCCATTCAGCGTGGAACACCGGAGACTTCTGCAACCGTCGCTTCAAGGCATTGGACCGCGGACTGCGCCTGCGTATACCCCACCATACAACACGTCGTGAAACAACGTTACTGTGCCGCCTATGGCTTGGCGTTGCTTTCGCAAACAAATACGCCTTCCTGATCGGGATGGCTGACAGCCCAGCTTGTGAGCGATGTGGCGTTGATGAAACGATTTAGCACCTCCTTTGTGATTGCCTCGTGTTTGCAACTGAACGACATAAGCTGCGTACTGCATTAAATCGTCTGGACGCTCACCTCTTAACGGAAGGGAAGATCTTGGGGCCATGGCCACAAAAGTCATCTACGCTCAAAGCCTACAAGGTACTTCTTCGCTTTTTAAGAGAGACTAGCCTGATTGACAGACTGTGACTTTTTCACCTCCTCTTCTACCCTCCCCCTTTAATCCCCCATTCCCCTTCCCCAGTGCAGGGTAGCCAACCGGAATTCATTCTTTCTGGTTAACATCCCTGCCTTCCGCCCTACTTTTCTCCTCCTCCCTCCAATGTAAGGCTTGAAAAATTAAGTTTAGCACAGCGCAGCGTGCTGCAGAAAGCAAAGCTAAGATGTAACTATGGGAACAAAGGTGATTTGTACTCATCCGTGGGGCACGAATATGGCTGCTTACTACTGTCATAGTACACACAACGCCATTATTTATCATTGCAGTGAGGGTTTCGGGTGGGTAAAAACAAACATACGTGCATGATAGATCCGAAGGTGGGAAAAAAGACATTGGGATAAGAAAAACGTAGTGACAGGAGTTGTAGCGATTGTCATAGCGATAAAGAAGATACATCCTTAGGTAATATGGTCAACACTTTATATGGTAACGTGTTGCACTAAGAAAGTATTAAAAAAAAAGACATTCTAAAGAGGTCCGTTCTGCTCCTGTATTCTTTCTCCTTGAAGGGATGATCTATATCTTTGTGTTGGAATACAATGTGTTGAATAATCGGGGTTAAATATGCATTACCCTAAGCGTACACATTTGTTATGGGCGAAAGCCGCCTGCTCCGCCGTCACCTTCGCCGTAGCCCAAATTTAGAAAAATTGATTGATTGAATGTCCTTTATTGAATGGGAAGGCTCACCATGGGGTCTCTCCTCAAATCCACGTACTAATATTTCGCCTTTTTTTGAAAAACGGTGTCGGAGAAACTGCACGCGAGATTTAGCATCAAAATTGTGACGCAAATGAACTTTGTGCAACGTTCGCGGGGTTGTGCCATACTATTTCGTTTCATTTAGCATCCATCTTTTAGTCAAGTTGGAGGCTCAGTTTGTGACAGGGATCCAAACCGACGACTTATGCACCTCTGACCAGTGTAATTGTCCCCAGAAGTGAGATACAGCGCCTACCTATCATCAACAACCAACTTATAAGCAAGAAATATAAATGTATTCACGGAATGAAAAGGCAGTTAAAGGCGCCGGGGCAGATACGCTTGCATATACGATTCCAAATCTTGGGTACGCAGTGCCTGCATAACTACTGGGGTTCTAATGGCGTCAAAGGCTTTTTTGTAATCTATGAATCTTATATATAATAGCTAGGTATACTGCGATTTCATCTACCATATGATGGGTGATGTGAATATGGTCTTTTGCCGAGCAACCCGAACAAAAGTCGGTTTAGTCCTCGGTTAATCGAAGTCCAACACCGTACGTCAGCTTCGCTATAATTCATGGCTCTGTGCTTCCCCCATGAAAAACATAATACTAAACGGTAAGTTCTTTATCCTTGGACCAGAACCAGCGCACACTAAGAGTATGGGCACCTGTATGTGCGGGCGGTACAATTACGGGAATCGAAATACCCTCTACAAAGTAACGACGCGCCGCAAAGAAGTTAACTTGTGATGTCTTATGCCGACTGGACGTTACGTGGTTATTTTACTTTCTCTCGGTATCTACTATATAAGTGACATGTTAATTAGAATAAGTCGCCGATGCACTTTGCGTGAACTAACATATTTCACGACAATGTTTCTAACGCCGACGCTGCATGGTAGGGGAACCGCACTGTCAGTTCTTAGTGCGCTACTCGTATGCGTCTCCTATAGTGCAGAAAAATTGGAATAAATATGTCTCGGCTCACTGCATGCTTCACTGACAGCTCATTAGTAGTGTCGTTTTTGTAACAATAAAAAACTATAATGTCTTTATGCGCAAGAGATATATTTGATCATATCGCAAGAACACCCCGTTGAGATAGGCTAACTGATCCCGATTATCATGATTAAATTCGACAAGTCAGTCGCACAACTAGATAAATTTCGTTCAGCTTGCTCGTTTTAGAATTTATGTATGCGCAGTTCTAGCCTTTCGGGTTGTATTGATATAAAATCGTGTTATGGGTTTGCAAATTGTCTGATATTCAGAAATTTATGGCAAAATGTGGGCAATATTTTTTGGACGTAATTCTTTTATACGTGCATACTTGAAAGATACAAATCAATATATTCGCAGATATTCTCTAATCACGCTTGTTCTTTTCTGGATTTTATTTTCAAAACGCAGCTCAGTGTGTTTCTATGGAAAAACTTAATTTCTCCTTGTGAGCGCAGGATAAAAGTGACTAGCAAAATTTAGCTACGCGTCAAAAGTTTAGAGACAATTTCTATCAATATGGTCGAATAAATGCCGCAGCATTACAGAAACCTCGGTGATTGAAAAAAAAAAAAACGCAACACATTGGTTTTTTATGGCAGTCCTAATTGATCGTTGTGAGCGCGGCACAAACTTCAGTAGGAGAATTTTGCGACGGGAGGGAAGCTGATACCATAGCTATCAATATGTGATTAAAAGTATGTGACGTACGTACAGCAATCCAAATTTACTTTGCAATTATTTTACTGTAACGCAGACTAACTACTAACCATAGCTACTCGATGCGAGCGCAAGAAAAACTAAAAACAAGCGTTTTCCATAGATCGAAAAGTTAGGCCATTGCCATAAACATGTGCATAACAGTATCTTATGACACGCCACAGTGGCCAGGTAGAAATTAAAAGGTGTCCCAGAATATCGGTCTAGTAGCTACTGCCCAGGCTGCCTTCTTTGGTTGGTCGGGAAGAGCTGGTGAATGTTTTAATAACATTCGCAGATCCTCATCAAACTCGTCATACCCAAGTTTCTTGACGACCTGCTCGTACTGTTACTTTTGCAGCTTCATTTTTTCCCGCACCACTGAAGACTGGAACGACCTATGCTGTGAGCCCCGCCGTTCCCAGCCCCGTAGGGGCCGTGATATTGCGACCATCACGTGCTCCTCAAACTTCGCCGACAGTCTTCGCAGTAATATTTAATTGCGTTAAAGAACGACAGTAATATATCTGGCCCGGCCTTTACGTAATGCGCCTCATCGGGCCTTTAAGGGAAATAAATGAAATGAAATATCTGGGTATGACCGTTTTTTGGTGAGAAAAATTTTACTACAGAAGAACAGAAGTTACATTGACGTACTCAAAGACGAATTGATATCTGAATGTCATGGTCGAAAAGAAACAGTGGGTAGGTCCTGTATGCACGACTTAGCGACTGCCTTAAGGTCGTCGATCGCTATGCGATGAAAAAAAAAAAAAAAAAAAAAAAAAAACATAACCTCCCGCCTTGCTGCAAATGAAAATTGGTCGACAGCTCGAGCCCCCTATTTTAACGTTGTTAGCTGCCGCTAATAGTTCTGATTTGAGATCTCTTTCGCGTCACTGCTATGATGCAGCTTTAATGCGAGACTCGGCGAAGTAAATGCTTGCTTTTAAACAACTGCGCAGCTCGTAGCTATCAGCTGGTAGGTGTAAAACTGACCTTGTAAGACCTTAAACCGCATTGTTCTAGACCATGGATTAATGCTATACACCTTTTTACCCTGCCGAGACCCAAAGCCTCCTCCGGCTAAGACGGATAAATTCTGGTCTTTTCAACTTTTTGTACCATTCTTGAGGTAACAATGTGCAAAAGGAGCATTTTTTTTTAAACAAGTTTATTTTACATTGGGAAGCTGTGTCTCCTCCGGAGTGTATAGCTCGGACACTGAGGCATCTGAGCCCGAGGAAAATTATAGAGAACTTGTGCAAGGGTTGCTCGCGGTAATGATAACAAACCGTGGTCGAAGTGGTACTCTCGCTTGATTGGACAGTCCACGGTCAAGGCATAGAAGTTTAAACTCGAATCACTTATCCTGTGATCTAGCTTCCTTCCGAGTGCGATGCACTATCGTATGTAAAAGAATGCGAACAACGGAGCGCACGCCATACAGCACAATCAGCGCAGCCTATAAAGCGTGCGCCAGCCTGCTTGAGGGCGCGTGCATCCAACTCCGATATGTCGCTAGGCGGAATGGTGCTTTCGGTCGGAGCCGTCGTAGCGCTACGATCTTGTTTTGGCTTGCGACATAGGACCCCGTATGTTCGTATATCAGAACTGACCAGGGCATGATAAGCGTCCTGACAACGAGGCATGATTTTCACTGGAAACTATACTGAAGCAGCTAGCTTAGTTCTGATACCTTGGCAAAACAGAACGCACATTTTGTACGCACTCTTCAACCTTTTGTTTTGTTTTTATGCAGACGTGCGTACTCGCAAAGGCCGGACTCGCACTTAACCCTTTTCTTCCTGAGAACGAGCAACGCACAAAGGAATGCGATAAAGGCAGCCAGAAGAAATCTCTACCTGTAAGAATCCACTGCCACTACGGCGACTATTCAAAGCGCTGATTCACCGATCAACAGCCAAGATATCTCAGCTATACAACGAATTCTTGTAACGGGCCGACGCTCGATTGCGTTGATTGTGCGGAGAACCAGATGCTTCGGTGTTCGCATTTCTTTTCATCACGATAGTAGCGAGAAAAACGAAATTTTCTAGTCCTACTAACGATCTCTTTAAGCCTTGGTTACAAGGAGAAGTTTTCAATTACGAACACCTAACCTCGGGAGGCTGTGTTTTCATGCTCGTAATTATCTCAGGATGCAAGCTGCGTCTTTGCTTAGCGTGTCTTGTCGCATAACCAAAAAAGAAAAAAGAAAAAAAAAGCAAACGTTTAGATAAAACAGCACATGACTATTGCGAAATAGGCAAGGAAAAATGTTCACCTAGAAGCAGCCAGATCTGTTTAGGCATACAGTAAGGAAAGTAAAATATGCACGGACAAAAGTTTTAGCGCAGTGAATAAAGACCGTAAGATTTGTTCTCACCCACGTGTTTGTCTCCCTCTTCATACACGATGTACATTTGGCATTACTGTCACTGGGCGGGCGGAACTTAGATGATGGGAATGTGACAAGCAAGGAAATTGAGGAAGCAATAGAAATAAATAGTTGATATTGTAAAAAGTGCTGCGGTTCTCGAAGCCTTCGTATTACAGATAATGCAGGACGACGACACGTGGCGAAGGAACCACTTAGCTAGCGCCTTCGTTGGCCGCAATAACGGAGCTTCGGTGAGTAACCGAGTTATGGGTCCGTTTACTGAGCAATACAGGTAATTAAATTAGGAGTGCTATCTAGTTCCCCGGCCGTGTAATAATGCAACTGCATTTATTCGAGCAGGCAAATAGCTTCATTAGAATGTTGCCGAAGTCTGATATTGTGGTTGGAAGTTCTCTGACGGTTCTAACGAACACAGTGCTCTGAGCATTACGAAATTGAAGTGTGGGGAGTCGAGACACTTCCAAAGAACACAACAAAAGCGTTAGAAAAGGAGGTGACACAGGAGGGGGAGGGGGCGTTCGCGCTGAGCAACTTCTGTGGTGTTACCTGGGCTGAAGTGAATACATTTCTATCATGGTGCTGAAATCAGCATGCAATAATACAATCAGCGCTTAGTCGTGTGCTAATATATTTATTTCTTCAGAGCTGTTCACAACGCGGCGCGTGTAGCGAAATTGATTAGAATGTGTAGTTCAGTCGCTTTTAATGCAATATATTGAGGATTAATTATACTGTGATTCCTATTCATCAGATAGCGAGCTTTATAATAGTCAAAAAATTTGGATATCAACATTAATAACCCTTCAGAGCGGCAGTTGTACGTTATTTAGCATAAGTTCGCAGACTATAGTGACATAAATATGTTCACTGTAGCTGGGGAAATCATGCCATTCTGCATCTTTTCTCTCTTTAGGTTAAGACGCCGAAAACGGCATTATCTATGGTATATATAGCTACTCTGTTTCTAAATGCTTGTCTTAACTTTTGCAGCAAAAACGAATGGAGTTAAAATTAGTATTCACTAAGGCCGATTTAAAGTAAATACTGATGCCACGTATACATTCACGTCTTACAGGCAGTATTCGATGTACTATAAGCAGTTTTGATTCCTCACTTCGTCATCCGCCTCGGCGTTTCAAACCTATTTGAACGACATGGGGACTGAGCCGCACTCTCTCTTCCTTCTTTCTGCTGTCTACAGAAATCTGCGCCAGATTTGTCTTCGCGGTGAAGACGAGAGCAAGAAAAACAGCAGGCAACGCAGCAATGACCGTGTGTATAAATATAAGGCGTCGAGGCATCCGGTCTTGCCTTTCTCCTGGCTCGATGCGTGCCTAGGTTTATCCGTGCGGCACGGAGGAATGGGTGAAGGGAAAGAAGAGGAAAAAGAACGGTGGACTGAGGGAGCAAGAGTGTTGGCAGCTAGTGGTTCATCGACGCGATTGTTTTGTATTCCAGCGGCATCGCGCTCCAACCTCTGTCTACTATTGGCTCAGTGGTCCCACGAGCGACGACGCCAGCACCTCGGCGGCGAGAAGAATGAGAAGAAGAACCGTGTGTAGGTAAAATCAGGGCCCCGCCGCCGCAGAGGTTTGGTCGGTGGAGCAACGGCGCGAAGGGAGATAAGCAGCAAAAGAAACCACCACCACGACCACCACTAGTTCGCGCCAGGCGCCAGAACACGCACAGACGCGAGCACAAGCGAGCGTTGCGGGAAAGGCCAACCGGTCAGAGTCACGGAACAAGGCGGCACCAAGTAGTGCCAAACGAGTGTGCTGAGAAAAAAAAAAAAAATGAAGGTTAGTCTGCGGACACTTTTGGTGCCGCGTATTCTCACAACAGTGAGCTAAAAAAAAAAATAATAATAGAGGGTGTAGGAGCAAAAGTGGTCGACCGGGAAAGACAAGTTCCGCTTGAAGAAGAGCAAGAAAAAGAGAGATAGAGAGAGAGAGAGATAAAGGGCAAGTAAAGGCTGGTAGAAATGGTGGAGGAGGCGAACTTGGCCTCTGGTGGTAGAGGTCGGAGCAGCAGCGAGTGGAACTGTTCCGGCGAGTTGCAGCGAGTTTGGGGAGCCCGGCGACGGACGTGCCGCTGCCTTCTGAGTTAATTTTCGTCCGAGCGCGCGGCAGAATGAGCGGCCCGTGCTTTGAGCGCGCGCCGCTCAACGCAGCGTGTGATCAGGTTTACGCCCACTGCTCGCTGCCGCCGGCCATTTAGGGCTTGCCGAGTCGGACCCGCATGGACCCGTTTGTCCGCGCTTGTTGACGAACGGCCGATTCGGAGTGCGGCAGATGACCGCCAAGACAACGGTGGCCGGACCAGTTGTTGACTTAAAGCAAAAAGATTGTGTCTGTTAACAAGATCAATAAAAACACTCCTGTCAAGGCCACTAAACTTGGCATCTTCCACGTATTTTTCTATTCGAGTCTTCTTCATAGACATTGCCTGTTCGCAACAGATTTGAGAACCAATGTATTTTTGGTACCCGATAATTATGCGAAAATGAGAACTAATTAAAGGATAATGCTTTTCGTCAACAGTCAATGCAACCCTGCTGAATAATTTTTACTGCAGGCCAGTAGTCTTACAGTTGTAAATTCTTTTGGTCTAAAAAAATATTCCGATGACGTATATACCCAGCACTGATTCACCACAGTGGGCAGGGTTTTGTGCGATTATTTAGTTTTGAATGCATACAGTACGGATATTCGGCTGCTGCGCCATGGATGTGCCAATAATAACACTCGTAATTCAGTGCCATATCCTTACGACGACATTAAGGTGATCGACTACGTTGTAATCATTGCAATCATAAAAATCTGTACAAAGACACCAATTATAATTCGTTGAGATCTCGTGGCGATTATAGATTGATGTCAGTTGAAGTGTAAAAAAAATAAAATAAAGTGGCGTGAACGTTGAAGCGGCCCATCTTGTCGTTATATAACTGCGAATATCCAGATATTTGCTTTTAGCTCACCGGTTACTAGAGTTACTGCAGTAGACCGCAAAGGTTTACCCGGGTGTCATGTATAGAAGTTCTGGTCACAATGTTTTTGTTTTCAATATTTTCCTTTGTCTCCGTTTTCAAAGGGGTTTGACTTTTTGATACTTCCCAACCTGAGCTCCTTTCTTTTTTTGTTTATTTTTTAAAAGGTTTGTACATTTTCGCATTTGTCTTGACATGCCTTATTTTGTCATTGGAGGAAGCCAATCATGTTTTGCAGAGGTTATTTCACTGGATCTTCATTCCGTATACGCTTTCGGTCGCAGTATTCTTGATACATCCATGGCGCAGCAGCTTAATATCCGTACAGTATAACATTCAAAACTAAATGAACACAGAAAACCCTGCACACTGGGGGTGAATCAGTGTTGCGTATATATGTGCGTGCGCACAAATGGACTTATCTCTCTGTGTTCGTGAGCGTATAGGAAACTTAACGAGAAACATTTTCAATTGACGGCTACGTAGCGGGCATTCTGCACACGCCTTGTCCTAAACGGCAAATCTGGTTTTCGTCTTCTGCGGTTAACTCGCTAGAGCTGACAGCGTGGTCCGCTCGCTAAGGTTCTCTCACTGTGTGTCACCCGCTAAGATCCACCCTCTGAGGTTTACCAGCTGTCATACACCACTTGAGTGTTTCGCTTCTGAGGTTTGCTTCTTGTCGTTCATCCTGCAGCTTCACTTGCCTTTCTCTAGCTGTGGTTCACTCGTGGAAGTTCACGCGTTCATTCGCCCTCTGATATTCACTAGCAGTGGTTCATCCGGATGGCTGCACCAGCAGCGATACGCGCGCTTATGGTAGCCCGATAGGCTTGCATGCTGGGTGTCCCTCACCTGAGGATCACTTCCGACATTCACGCTGAAGTTCACCTTTAAGCCAGTGAGGCGGCAGTTTTCTTAATTATTAAGCTGAGCTTGCATTGATCTTCTTGACCTTTTTTTTTAGGTAGAAACATCGCTTTCTTCAATTCGAGCAGGTAGCTCGAATGGTGTGCTATGCTACTGATGGATTTCAAATACTTGTTCATTGCTATACGCCATTTCTGAGCACTTACTTGAAGCGTAACACATCAATGTAGTTCCCATGACGACCCGCGTGCACCGTGCGTTAGCACTTGTGTCCAGCGCTTTATTCGCTTCAGACTGGCGGACAGTGATACCGCTATTGCGGCAAAGTGTGCTTTGCAAAAACCAACCCAGCCATAGTGAACAATGTTTCTCCCACTCGGCCATCAGGCGAACGAACTTTGGAAGAAAAGCATACCATAAACGCTGATTCAAAATTAGGGTTGAGCAAAATTTCACAGAACTGATACAGATTGTCGAAATGAAGGTGCGCATAAAAAAAAAAAAAAAGAATGACCGAGCCGCCATCAAAGATGCTTGGGGTGGCCGTATCGGGCTACCCATCTTCTTGGCTTTACAATCGACAGAGGCACGGCATTACAGCGAACACTGTAAGTCGTTGCTTTAGGTAATCCATCCGGCTCAGAATCAAGCTTAGCGGGAAGTTCTTGGCTAGTCCATCACGGACATTAAGAAAAAAAAAACACCAAAAAGTAATCTACGTATCTGTAAATCTTCACCACCCCCACATCTGCAGAGCAAGAACTAGAGCCACACAAGACCCTATGCACGCCTTTTTTTTTCTTTTTTTTTTTTTAACATACAGGTTGTTGTCGTAACTAATAATTGTGGATTTCATGTAGAATTTGAGCAACTTCAAAAAGGAATCCACCGCAAAACACCGCAAGTGTTTTCAAAACTAATGCATCCCGTGCTCTCTATCAGCTCGCACCCCGCCGGGGTGGCGCAGTGGTTACGACGCTCGACTACTGTTCCCAAGGACGCGGGATCGAATCCCGGCCTCGGCGGCAGCTTTTCGGTGGAGGCGAAAAGCAAGGCGTCCGTGTGCTGTGCGATGTCAGTGCACGTTAAAGAACCCCAGGTGGTCGAAATTTCCGGAGTCCTCCACTACGGCGTCTCTCATAGCCTGAGTTGCTTTGGGACGTTAAACCCCACAAACCAACCAACCATCTATCAGCTCGCGTACAGCATAAAACAACTCATCATGTGTTATGGAATAAAACAGTTCGTCCACTTCCACAGAAATGACACTGTTGGCCGATAAAATCCCTCCATCCAAGCCAGCCACAACCACTCCCGAGTTCTCGATCTTGTAGGGGTCTTTCGGGCAGAGACACTTAAGGTGATGCTGTAAGTACCGCTGACCAGCTATTGCCAGCTCCCGCGTTCCGGGACGGCTCTGAAAGGGCATAAATCCTTGTGCGTTTTGGCGGAGAAAAACATTCGCAAGTCGTTGGCTTTTGCATTTCTTCAAAGTGAGAGGTAATTCTTTGATCACGGTGAGCCTGTGACCTGAGTGAGAGGTGTTTCTTTGACCACGCATTAGTTATCGCGCTCCTGTTCGTGTGTCCTGTGTATTCGTTTGTATGTGCGCCATTTTAACACGAATCATTACCAACTGGCCCAGCTATTCTATTTTGGCGAATCCTATTTTCTATTTTTAATTGTTGCTTTTAAAAGTCGCCTGACAAAGCGCCTAGCGTCAAAACAGGTAAAACACTGAAATTTTAGATGGCGGAAGGAACCTAAAGAAATATATGCTGTAATGCTTCAGCATTGAAACTGTCACTTCGGGAGTGCAGTGTATGCCAAGCTACAAAAAAAGAAAAAGAAAAGGCCCCTAGATTTTGGTATATATTCTTTCACATTGTCAACTACAAGTAAACGTTGCACTTCTCACAAGGATTGTGCCCACTTCAACGCTACCTGAAAAAGGCTAGAATCTGACTTTTCATGTGCTTTACATATATAGTTTCTTGTGACTGCGTGTCAAGAAATAGTTTGTCAGCGTTATCGCTAACACATACGTCCCTTCCTATATTAAAGTGTTTTGAGCCACGTAAGTCCGTACAGAGGGCACATTTATTGTCAACAGGTTTACCATGCAATGTTGAAAGTTTCAAGGGTCGTGAAAGTTCAAACCGCCCCACATTTGTTTTAGCAGGGTAGATGTGTAGGCCCCACATTTGCATCTGTGTAAAACGTTTCAGCAGCGTCCAATTCCGGTCGTCACCACTTTATGAATATTTTGCGTCGCAATTAAAGAGAGAAAAAGGAAGGCACCTAACGAAATAAATTTACTTATTTGTAAAAAAAAAAAAAAAAAAAAAAAAAAAAACTTTAAATCAGCGATGCATGATGCGCCTTTACCGTTTACAGTTCTTGCTAAACGTTAAGTTCTATACCGAATCACCTATTCTCAGCTTCAGAATTTCTCCTTACCAGTTCATGCTTGGAAGCAGGATGGAGGCCATCGAACTGGCGACGTTGACACTGCCGACTGGGGGTGAAAATCCCGAAGGAAAAAAGGAGCGAAGAGACAGGCATATCACTGAAATCACCTCTTTATTGGGCTGACTTGTTCTGCAAGAAAATAAGCAACTCAGCGGCGACGATAGCAGAAAACGTGCTCGCTGGTCGTCTAACCACGAATACGTCAGCGCTAAGTTTAAAGGACTATAGACACCAAATTTTGGTGGGTTTTTTCTCCTTGTTAACCACGCGTACGTCATTCCTGTATATCGATCCGCACGCGTTTTTTGCTTATGACGGCTAAATAAAATATAAGCGATTTTTTTTTTCTCACCAGTTTCGGTTTTGGCAGTCGAGAGATGGCTGTGACATCACAATTATGTCTTGATGCGCGGCATAAAAAAACAGTGATATAATCACTCATTTTTCCCTTGTAGTGGTTCCTGTTCTTGAGGAAGGCTGGCTTTATCATAGTAGTGAATTCAAATGACATAGAAATGATTATAGCGCTGTATTTTCATCCCTCGCGGGACCTAGACTTGACTGCGACGTCACAGGCATCGCTCGGCTGTTGAAACCGAAACCGAACCAGGTGAGAAAAGAAATTCGATGATAAATTTTTCGGCAGCCGTAAGGCGAATGTGACATGGTGATCCGTGTACAGTAATATATTAGGCATCATTACAAATGATAGAACACGAACCGAAAAATTACGTGTCTATAGTCCCTTAAAGCAGGCGAAGAAACATCGAGCTGAACCGGCCAAATGAAACAAGATGTCTTGAACAATGCGGACGTCGTCTCGCTTGGCTTTAGCAATTCGAAAAACATCTCGGCTCATCTTGTGCGACAAAGAAAGTGATAAAGCCGCGTCTCGGTGACACTGATCGTGAGGAAATAGCCCAGAATCGTACTGTGCACAACGGGCAAAATAATAAAGCCATATGACAGAAAATGTTAATTGCAACAAATAAATATTACAATGGCTCGTGGCAGTACATTCGAACTTTACAGGTTCTTTTTTATTTTTGACAGCTTATTTCGCAGCTTCAAAGACAGCCTCGGGACACACCCCTATGCGTATGCCCTGTATCCTCGGGCATAAAAGACTGGGAGCACGTGCACTACGTTACAAGCCGGTATTCATCTTACAGCTACACGTGCGCAAGAAGCGTGTGACCAAATGTCACGCGGTAGCCATCAGATCCGCCCCTTAATTACAAATTACTTTGCGAACATACGGTCGGTGCGTTATGAGGCTACAGCCAGCAAGTGGGGAAAGGAAAAGGAGATTAATACAAAAAGGAAATGAAAAAAAAAAGAAAGAAAGAAAACGGTGCCAGAACGAGAGATAGGAGAGAGAGTGGTTCTCCTAGCCTAATTTTCAGATGGCGGAGAGATTAATTCTAGGAAACAGAAAGCACCTGAAGCCGCTGTCGCTTGCACCCCCTCGGTTCGCTTCCCTTCGTTACGCTCAACGCAGGGCGTCTCCGCCCCATAACACGAGCCTCGTCGTCCCCATAGGATCGTCACGCGCTCGCAGATGCTGTCTCAAAGCGTCGGGCGCACCGAGCTCCCTGGTACCGTTTCCCACGCTGCTTGCTCTGCCGAAAGCCTGCCGCCACCACGGAGACACGGAGAGGGGAGGCACTGGCGTGCGCCGACAACGGGACTGCTCGACACTCGTGCTTGCCAGTGTGTGCCGGAGGATCAGGAAAGGGGATTCCTGAACGCGCACGGCTGCTTTCCCTTCGCTTGCTCCGGCCCCGCCGGTAGCTCAATACTTCTCTCTCTTGCTCCCTTATCGTACTCTTTAGAACACTCTGCGTTGAGATTTGTGGCGCCGAAAACTGTGTCTCTGCTGTTCCCTCTCATGGTTCTCTGTTTTCGTCGCGTGTTTGCTTTGACTGTGGAAGCTCTTGCGAGGGTGGATCGGGAACAGCGAGTGTTTGTTTCACGCGCGCAAGCAAGGCTGGCGCAATTTTCGGTTGGATTCGTCTGGATTCGTCAATAATGCCGAGGAGTTATACTCTCGTTTTGCTCGACACGTTCATGCAATGTCCCCACCCCTCTTTCGATCCCCGGCACCTGCTTTAGGAGGAACTTCCTTGTTATTATTTTTTTTTTGCGCTTTCATGTTTCACAACACTGTTCTTGTTTGGCACGCAAGGGTGAAAATAGTTCATCAGGAGAAAAAAGAAATGGCAAGGGGGAGGGAAGCGGAAAATGGAATTCATATTTTGCACACTTCCATGTATCAAATTTCCTCCCTCTTATCCAGTCAGGAAGCGTCCTTTGGTTCTTTTTTCTTGTGAAGACAAAACGGAGCAAGATGAAGTTGAGGGAAAGATGAACTGCTTGTAACAAAACTTCTTTCCTGTAGAGATCAATGACCATGCCAGCTTGCTCACTTCATTTTCTCCTCTAATTTGGTTTCGGACACTCGCTATCTAAACACAGAGAGATACACTGCCTAACAAAGGGCTGGGAGTCAACAGTACCAGGAAGCCTGCCACCGTCACAACTTTGTCACGTCTTGAAACAAGTTCGCGATAACGCATACACTTGACACAGGGCAAATAATAAAAACAAAAGATGCAAAGAAGGATGTTGACTTTCCCCTAGCTGCGGGCCGAGAACGCGGGAACAGCTCCGTCTAACACTCGGTGCTCGCCAATTCGAAGAGCCCCGGGTCTCGAAAGGGGCTAAGGAGGCGACACGCTCCCACTGTGGAGCGTCACAGTTTTCAGCTCTTTTCACGCAACACGCAAAGATACGCAGGCTAAGGAAAACACCATTACATGGGAAGGCAAGAGAACGCCCAATCGGGAACGTTCAGCGGGAAAGCGGGAAATTTGCCTCCTGCGCGCTTACAGGCGGACTTGGCGACGCGAGAGAGACGGCTCGGAGGGAAAGGAGCAATCTCTGGTTTCTTTTCGTTGCTTGAACAGCACTGCCGCATCGGTCTCCCGGAACCCTCGCCCCCTTCTTGTCAGAAAACGGGCGGGTTTTCTTCAGCGCTGAGAAATGCAAACGCTCGAGCAGTTAGCTCTGCAAACACGTCGATGAGCGAAGTGGCGGCGCTCCACGAGAGCGTGTGTGCGCCTTTTCGGATAGAGCGACCCTTAGCCATCGGACTCGTCCGCCCGCAGGAGCAAGCGGCCGCGCACAATCGGAGAAGAGAGGCGAGCTTCACTCCACCGAGGCGCGGATGGCAAGTGGCACACAGCTCCACTGTCATGCGGCGAAAGAAGCTTCAAAAAGGGGGAAAGGAACAGGAAAAATATGAAGGCGGACACCAGAACCAAGAAAGGGCAAAGAAAGTATAGGGAAGAGGTGGAAGAACGGGCTGCTGCGGCGGCGGCGCCGAAAGGGAGGGGTCCCTCGCATCCGGAATTGAATTAGGGCCTTATAGGGTCGCAGGCGTGGCTTAACTGGATTAGCAGGCTAGTTGTGAGTCGCCACTTCCCTCGTTGGTTCTCTCTTTACACTGAAACCTCCCCACCACCCTTTCTTTATTCTTCCCGCTCGTTCCCGTAGTTCCCGCGGCGGCTGTGGCGGAGCGCCCGTTTTGTTTTGACCTTCTCTGGATTCCGGGCTGGTCGCCGCCGTTTTGGCTTTGCTCTGGTCCCTCCTCGGTCGATCGAACGTTGGTGATTGCGCTCTTGGAATGTAAATGGAGCTGCGCGCCTCTGGCACCCTTTCCTCCCCTTTCTCTCCTACCGTTCCCCTACCATGCCTCGTCGCGGAGCGTATAGAACTCCAGCCCACTCCTCACTATAGCGCGAGCACTGAGGTTCGCCTTGCCCGTAGCCTATTGTGCTCGATAGCGCTCCGCTTTGCTCTCGGCCGTCTCCGGAAGGCACTTTCCTCAGCTTCCTCCTTCCCCACCCGTGGTCCCCGACCCCTTCTTCGAGCCATTGTGTCTGTCCCTGAGATGTATTCGAGTTGCCAATCTGATGCGTCGCTCTCGGGGCCCGCCTGCTCAATCGGTTTTCCCCGTGTCGGACCAGATTTGTTCGCTCCTTCTGTGCCCCGCGAACTGCGCGTCCTACTCTTGTGAGACCCGTTTTCCTCCGTGTTTTTCAGGAACATCACCGCCAACTGTGGCCGCAGTACATTCTGTTTCAGACTTCCCATAATTTCGGGCTCCCTTCCTACAACTTATCTTTGTAGCGTAAAAGAGATGAAAGAAAGAGTGTCGCATAAAATGTGGAAGATATGGTGACAGTGTTAACTTCAGGAGGGAACTCAGTGGTTGAGAAAAAGAAAGGACTGCACTTTTGAAAACGTCGAGGCTGTGGTCTCTTGACAACAGAGGCACCCATGCGAACACCATTAGCACGGCTGTGTTTCCCGTGCCTGTTTTCCGTGCAGAGTTCGAACCTTGTAACCTAACGGGACGTCTCCCTTCGATACTCCGTTTCACAAGCAGCTTAGAGCACTGCGAAAGGCAAGGACGATCTGAGACAATCAGGATGGCGCATACTAAATGATTGTACTCGTACTCCTCTGTGCCACTCTAGGCGACATGAGTGTACCAGCACACTCTCGTGCAAATGGCTCAGAAAATATGCCGTTATCTGTCATGCGCGCTTCATCACGAGTACAGGTTGTGTAGCCATGGGTGTAGTAAAGTTTTTTTTTCCTTTTTTTTTTGTGTTTGCTCGGGGAGGATATTCAAGGGTTTCTGCAGGGTGCTCAGTGTGTAAGTTTGTGGGGTAAGCTAATGTAATTGTCGGATAGTGTTATTGAAAAAGGCTGACCGCCGAAGAATTGACGCGTTTGAATTGTGGTGCTGGCGAAGATTCTTGAGAGTTCCTTGGACTGCCAGAAGATCAAATCAATCGATATTGTCGACCATAAACCCTGACTGCTCATTGGAGGGTCAAATTCTAAAGTTAAAGCTCAGCTACTTTGGTCATTTGATGAGAAGAGAGGAGTCGCTGGAGAAAGATTTGATGTTGGGAAAGGTTGAGGGTCGCCGGAGAAGGGGTAGGCAGCGAACGCGATGGTTAGATGGAATCCTCGAGGGACTGCAGATGAGGTTATGTGATGTTAGGAAGATAGTGAGAGACCGGAAAGCGTGGCGTGACATGGTCCATAGGGTCACGAAGAGTCGGACACGACTGAACGACTGAACTGAACTGTTATTACGTGCTATTGTCGGATAGCACTTGGAAAGGAGACGTTGAAACTTGTCTGTCCAGGTCCTCAAGAACATTCTCTAGCTACCCCGAGTGTTCCAGACAAAGCACAGCGTTTTACTATTGCTAACACCATGCCAAAGGTGAGTACAGCGCTCAAGCCTGGTCCATAGCGGGTACTCGGATGCGTACAAAAGCAAACTGCGGGCGTCTTGGAAATTCTCACTGCATTCAATCTGACCTAACCGCAGCTCACATTTGATGCTGCGCTCACGAGTGGCTTTGCCGCCCACGCTGTCGCATATGCGCCGCATTTTTTTTTTTATTTTCATGAACAATAAAGGTGAGGTTGGTGCAGCATAGCGGCTCCGGCTACTCCTTTTCAACAAATTTAGAAGAAACACCTGTTCTGACGATATAAAGATTTACATAATATATACACTAATAAACAACAATATACAAACACAAACAGTGCACAGCATATAAAACGAAGTACAAGCGACAGAAGAAGTAACACTAATGGGCGATATAAACTTTTCAAATCTTATGAGTAGATGTGTAACTTACAGAATAGTACTTACTATAATATACATAACAGATATGGATAAACGAAGGAAATAACAAAGCTATTGAAACACTGACTAACAGTAAAACAAAATGTCATAATGATCTTGCAGGTGCAAACACAGAATAAGCAAATAACAATGACATTAATACATTCACTAACACAAAGGGAGGTGCTCTAACATTGACTGGGTCACATGTACTAAATCAATAGTTCCCAAGGATGCCACTGTCCTCCAGGAATGCTACAAATGCCCCAAGTGCTCGCTTTTGCAGTGCACGCGTCGGCCACGATTGAGCCTAATAGTTTTTGCAGACTAGATGTGTTTTGTCAAGAGTGTTCGTGGGTCTCTTCAATCGCGATCTGAAGTTATCATGCACACGGCAGACCAATAGCAGATGAGCCACATCCTCAATTTCATGGCCACACACACCGTTAGCTGTCTGCGAGGCCAATTCTGTGAAGGAAGTGCTTCGTGCAAGCCGGTCCCAAACGCAAGCGGTGAAGGAGCGTTTCTAAACTTCTGCTGATAGCAATCGGCATATTGAGCTGAAGCAAATGATCGACTAAATTCAGATCTGAATTTTTGTGGTTTGGTTCAAACCACATCCTTTCACCCATTTCATTACGCATGGACTTCAAAAAGCGGCGCAATGCGCTTCTCGAGAACGGAAGGTCACAAGTGAGGGCATTAGAGTGCGCTTGCCTAGCTGCCGCATCCGCCGCTGTGTTTCCGGGAATAGGACAATGTCCGGGCATCCACGGGAAAACAATAATATGCTTCGTTTTGGTAGCGTTGGAAAATTTTTTAAGAACTTCGTATTACAGTCTAGCCTTCCATATACTAGCGCTGTCATGCAAGAGCTTTCAGTGCAGACTGAGAGTCGCTTAAGATTACCCACATACGCGGGTAGTGCACTGATGAGATAAACGGGAGAGCCAAATAAATAGCGTAAATCTCAGCAGTCCTTCATTCTGTCGCGTATGCTAGTTTACAGGACCGTCGCTTATTCAGATGCGGAATCAAACATGCAAACAATGAATTTTGAAGGCTGGAATCGTCAGTATACTTGAATATAACTTGGATACCGCATGTGTATCTGGTAAAGTGCGAACTGCTGAGCAACAAATATCATCATGTCACGCTTTCGAATTATCACTTTGACAGACAACTGTACTATTTTACCTCTAATTTCCTTCAAGTGAAGTACGGGTGTTTACTTAGAATACAGGTAATAGCAATGTAGAAAGGATTACCCCTGCACTGCATTGTGGCTTCTACGTTCCCATATACCGTGACAAGACATATTCTATATATATATATATATATAATATATATACTTCTGAGTTGAGGTTCTGAATCTATCTTGAGGAAAACTGGCTACGTGTTTCTGATTAAGCCACAATATGTCGACATGATGATTTACACGATCTTCCTTTAAGAACAATTTCTATGCTTTACCCGTTTAGTTTATGATGCTTTTCTGCGTGGTTTGTAGTGCAAAAAAAAAAAAATATGTTCAGCTGGAAATGAAATATATGGAACAAAATGTTTGCTATCTCATCGATGTTTTAAACAAAAGCGTGTTAATGTTCATTTAAATCCATTATAAGTATCTTCTTATGACATCCTGAAATAAGCGATATATATATATATATATATATATAATATGTCTTGTCACGGTATATGGGAACGTAGAAGCCACAATGCAGTGCAGGGGTAATCCTTTCTACATTGCTATTACCTGTATTCTAAGTAAACACCCGTACGTCACTTGAAGTAAATTAGAAGTAAAATAGTACAGTTGTCTGCAGACTACGCAAGTAGCTGGATCCTCGTTCGCTAGTGTCGTTGCGTATTATCTACCCATTCATTCGTCGTTAACGCCAACTTTGGCGAGACACAGATTTAAACGCTTCAGAAATTGCAGTGCAATTAGTCACCGAAAGCCTAGGAAAGACAGCCAGTTTCCTCAAATGTTTAAACATGATAAACAGCTCAGTTTTGCTTGGTGCCAATATTGCATTGTGCTCGGCACACCTTTCATGAAACCCGAATCTTCATCCTGCAACTCGCTCAATTTTGCTTGCATTAATAATATGAGCGTGCGTCAAACGCCGAGAGTCGTCGTTGAGCTTACCAATGTTAAAGGAAAGTCAAACCCATGGCAGGTGCGGAATGGTGTTCAACTTTTGCGTAGCGTAGAGCTACCGCTCTAAAATGAATGAATTAATGAATGAATGAATGAAACCCTTATTTGATTGAAGGGATGGCCTTCGGTCGCTGTTTGGGTAATCTTGGAATGTTGAAGGTGTTTCTTATTTCACAGCAGAGATGAGGCTGCTGTAAAGTGAGAGACACATGTAACATTTCAAGCGATCAGCGACGGTTGTGTGGAAGCCGAGTAAGCTGCACGCCTGAGAGAGGTCGCTAACTGCCGATGCTCTTTAAAACCAGGTTTGTACCGCCATCCTGAAATGAATTAAGCCTTTTCATTTTCTCTCGACCTCGATATCGGGTGTCATTTTCTGATGTGCCTGTTTCTTTGTTGACTAAAATATCTTTCAAACTTTTCTTTCTCGAGCCCTTAATTGATGTTTGTATCACCCACATAGTTGCCGCCGGTTATCGCAGTAACGAATGAGAGGCATTTGAAGAGTACACGTGGATGTGCTTATTTCTGAAAGCACCTTTTCACCCCAGAAGCCTCAAACGTCAAAGGAGAGATTTTTTCCAGCTGCGTCTTCTGGCGTCATTATAATAATCATTCATACGTTCTACTACCTGTGCCGTACCTCGCGAGGCCTTACATGCTCAAAGGTTTACTGATTCCTCTGTGACGGCGCTATGAACCTGTCATAAGCTCTGTATCACCATTATCCTAATTGTTTTCACCAAAAACATCGAGACGACGTGCTACTGGCAGGGCTTGTGATCACGCCCCCGCAATTCATGTTTTACAACACGGCTGCGCAATTCAAAATAAAAATAACAAATTGATAAAAGGGATGAGAAAAATCAATTTTGAACAGATCCAAAACAGCGGGAATAATACATTTTTCTTTCTGTATGAAGCGCTGTACACTGCATACCGAACAGACTTTGAAGCCGCTGCTGCGAAGACAAGGAGCGCGATGGGGGTCTAAAGTAGCCCGCGGGCACTCTCGTACCAGGAAGCTAAGGACAACGTTTTCTTTTGCATCATTCTGTCTGCGCTTGGTATAACACTTTCTGCTGATGTCTTTCCTTTTGTTCTCTTTGTGGTCGCAGCTGCGGAGCCAGGTCTTTGTTTACCTTTGTCCAAACCTGACGGCCGGTTCTCGGGTGTCTGCGCGAGCTCGGTGGTCCTTGTTTGTCCAGACTTTCCTGTTCCGACTGATTCAGACTTCCGAGATTCTGGGGGCCACTAACCAGACATCCTGACAGTTGCTCAGTGGCTACTTGCGGCTCTCAATTGTGTGTAAGCTGCCTCAAGGGCAAGATTTTATTTTCAGCAGCAGCGCAGATACAAACAGTCTTACCAAAAGGAGAGAATTCAAGGGAAGTCGTATCAAAGCTATAAATTACAAAATATGAGAAGAGTTTTTGATTGATAGTATTGGGGGGGGGGGGGGCTTTAGGCATCTCATTTATCAGGTATTTATAAATACTTCTGATTTGAGGTTCTGAATCAATCTTGGGGAAAACTGGCCTACGTGTTTCTTATTAAGGAACAATATGCCGACATGATGATTTACACAATCTTCCTTTAAGAACAATTTCTATGCTTTACCCGTATAGTTTATAATGCTTTTCTGCGTGGTTTGTAGTGGAATAAAAAAAAAAAATGTTCAGCCGGAAATGAAATATACGGAACAAAATTTTTGCTATCTCATCAACGCATTAAAAAAAAGCGTGTTAATGGTAATTTAAATCCATTATAAGTATCCTCTACTGAAATCCTGAAATAAGCAATCGACAACAAAATTGAGAAAAAAGTCACTAAATAAAAACGCAGTGGAAATGCATGCCTGTACAACAAACTCAACAAATTTAAGCATTTCTATACTATAGGCCCAAGATTTTAGGTGTTAGAGAAAAATTTGTCAATAAGCAGAGCTTTCTTTAACAATTCGGTCATGTATGCAGTGTTCACCACGTATAAATAAAGTTGTTTAACTACATCATGCTTTGTTTCTGTCTGCTGTCAAAAAGGTAAATAAATAAATAAATAAATAAATAAATAAATAAATAAATAAATAA